>JAOTRH010184699.1:0-11864 GCA_034768845.1 Heliamphora exappendiculata | reverse complement strand
GGACTTTCAGTTGTCTATCTCTCTTGCAGTCAGCTTTGTAATCGGGATTTGTACTCCCGCCAATTTCATTCATGGGGAGATTGTTGAAATTTTGTGAATTCATTGGCCATTGAATTCCAGAATTCAATAGCAAAATTCAATTAGCAATTGAATCTAGGAAATCAATACCATTCATGACTATTGATTCCCCTGTAACCCATTCCATAATGGAAGGTTTATATATACTGTCATCCCATTCAGTTTTCCAGGACAGAGAAAAAGGAAGAAGACAGAGGAAAACAGACAGAGCAAAGGTTACAGGGAAGACAGTAGATGTGATAAAGGAGATATACAACTCTGATTATATTGCAAGCTGTAAGAGAGAGAAAGACAAACGGAGTACGTTCATAGCCAATTCTTGATGGTGTTCCAACGATCGTGTAATCGTTTTATCTTGGGAGAGTGACGCCGGTGAAAAATCTACAACACTTTCAGTATGCGGTGAATCATTCTTAAGGAAAATGCGATTGTAGGACTCGGTTTGCAAATTCTATTCTTGTTATTTCTGTTATTTTATTTTTCTGTAATTTCAGATTATTGTAATTGTTGAAAGTTAATAAAAATGTATTTTTTAAATCACCGAACATGTATATATTTTTAGCATTACATTGTCCTCCAACACTTCTAAATGCACACTTTTTTACTGGATAGGTGTACTTAACACACAAAAAATGTACGCATTTAAAAGAACTTCTACTGAAATATTTAGAAAAAGTGTATGTATACACTTTTGTCTTTAACTTTTTTTTTGTGAAGAGACTAATTCTGTACTTAAAATTGAATCAGAGTTATTAAGTGATAGCATGTGCAATCGAGCCATGACAATACTTCATAAGGTCTATATAATTTACATTTTAGGGCATGATTGGTAACTAGTTTAAAAATTAGTATTTTATATTTTTTGCTTTGTTTAGTCCAAAAGTCAAATTGAACTCAAAATAGGTTGTTTAGCAATTTTTCTTTTAGACTAATTTCTTTTAAGTTGGTTGACTAAATAAAAAGTTAGTTTTTTTTTTCTTTTTGACACAATGTTAACAGATTTGCTCTTATATGTTTGAAAGACTAGTAAAGTGCCGCGACTAGCATCTGTAGTTAGCAAACGACATGCGAAAAGCCACAAGGCTTATTTAACTCAAGAAATCTAGACACAAGGTAACGAAATACCAACAATCATAAGCATTACACATATTGGAAAAAACAAATTGCAAACCATTATACTTGGCCATCATCAGCTCGTCAAACAATTTAAAGATTTATAAATACTAAGTTGCACAATAAACATAACTTAGCACATAAGCATGTTCGGCAGTATATATAAGTTGCACAATCTTACCTTGACAAACAAAAACAACCAACAACCCCAAATGCACATAGTCGTCAAACCCCTATGCATTGCAACCAACCATATATTTATGTACAGATGTATGTGTATAGACATGTGTAAATGACAGCCCATTTCATGGAATACAAGTTATGAGATTTATAAAATAAATTATGGACCAATAGATTTAAAGTACCGGCCAATCAGACGACAAACAAAACTTAAACCAGGCTAAGCTTAAACCCTATTTTTTTTGTGTTTCCAGCATTTACATTCTTGCATCTCATTCTAAATTTGCAGCCATTGGTTCTACCATTGTATGGTCTCCACAATTTTTTTGTTTTGCTCCAATTTCCTTATACCAATCTGTCCACATTAACCTCGGAAGTTGCAGTACACCCACGCCAATGTGTATGTATATATAGATAGATATATATACATATGTATATATACATTTTTCACGTTCATAGCACACAAATTACAAAAGTACAACATCTCTTCAAACAGTCCCTACGATTATTTTTTTAGTTGCATTATACGGGATCGATTGCTTTAGCGCAACGGTAAAATTGTCGCCGTGTGACCTAGAGGTCACGGGTTCGAAGCGTGAAAATAATCTTTTGCAAATGTAATGTAAGACTACGTATTATAGACCTATAGTGGTATGCCCCTCTCCCTGGATCCCACATACGAGAGAGTATCGTGCACCGGGTAGTCATTTCTATAAAGGATCAATTAGCATAACAGACAACCACAAAACAGGTCATGAAGTGGATAATGTCATACCTAATATGCTAATGTTGAATAGTGGAGAGGTGTGTTATCGCGAGATCAGTATTGAGGAAGATAGGATCCCTATGCCTGGTATCAGATCACGAAGAGAAGTGGGTTCACAGAACTTCACGGAAACAAAGATCTAAAGCACTCTCCTATGAATTTAATGATTTGGCGGTTGGATGACCATATCGGCAGCAAATGATGAGGGAAGGGACATCGGCCAATGAGATCGAGCGGTTTGTCACACAGAAATGAGTTGCAGGTTTACCTTAGAAGCTTCAGGTAGTCTATTATTAAACTGATAATGATGATTATATATATATATATATATATTTTTTTTTTTTTTTTTTTTTTTTGTGTGTGCGTGCGCGCCATTAGTACTAAATAATGATAGCAAAGGAGTATTATTGCCTTTTCGCCTTTGGTCAAGGTTTGTTAAGCATGGACTGCTAATTGGCGCTTTTAGTATGCTTTTTTGCCTTTGTGTTTTACACAAATGGGGTCAAACGTCATTTGGCTTGGTGAATTGTGTGGTTGAAAGGGTGAAAGTTTGTGTAAGATGATTCGAACATAGTGTACACATTTCTCTCACAGGAAACAAAAAAAAACAACAACGTTAGGCTCACATAACCACGTCTTGTGGGCTCTACATGTTCATGATTGAAAACTGGACCTATTATACAAAAAACCATTGAGAGCATACAAGTTGGTTGAAACAATGAAAGTTGATGCCAAATTACCTACATTGGCGCTTAATTGATGGTTATTTTACAGTTAATCATCCAGAACAAATGATGTGCAGATTATTATATGATAATGTAGGCGAAATGTTGAGAATGCTAGGGCAAGGAACATGCAACTTGAGGTGAAATGACTGATGGAGTGGCAACAAAGTTTATGGCTTCACCTAGAGCATTGAAAAGATGGTGGCGTTGGACCAGCATCCATCTCTTGGTATAGATAGGAAGAAGAGTTATCAACAGGGAATATCATTAACCAAATTGTTAGGTGGGGACTAAATCATTATCTTCCGATGCTGCAATACATCCAACAATAAACCAGTAAAAGCAAAACCTCCTTACACTGTATGCTCCTTTGTTTCTGATGCTGACTATCATAATATCTCGAAAGATTTGTGAAAGGATATAATATTCACAGATATTATTTCTGCAAATGATTAACATATAATTTTAAAGTTGCAACTGAACAATATTGGCAAAATCATGTTCAAAGGGTTTTAAATATCGGCCGTTACGTATTGTATTAATAATATGTAATGAGATTTGGAATCTCCGATATCAATATTTACCAATATATAGACCAATATTATTCGACATCGCCCATTCATGGCCATACGTATCACCAATACCGATATGCATTCCAACAGCACGATTTAGAACCCTGGTTTAAACTCACACAAACCTGGTTCTACCTTTACTATATAAATATTCAAAACCAGCTCTGCCCCGCAAAACGTATCAATACCAATATGCATTCCAATATCACAATTTAGAACCCTGATCTAAGCTCACACAAACTTGGTTCTACCTTTACTATATAAATATTCAAAACCAGCTCTGCCCAAAAAATAAGTAACCTCCTAAGAGCTCATTGATAAACCATAAACTCGAGTTTAGCAGATACATGAAGAATCAGGAAAATCAAATAACGAAGCCTCTGAAAATAAGAGAAACAAATACAAAACCTCAGCCCCACAGTTGAAAGATCTCAAGCCCTTTTTTTCTTATTCAATCCCGGTCTACTGCCAGCTGTTGGACTCTTGCCAGAGTTTGTTAGCAGGCCTCGCAAAATGGCTAAAACAGCAAAACCTATGAAAGGGAAGTACATCATCAACAGCTTATCTGATGCCTTGTTGGACCCCATCAATTCTGCTAATATAGCAACCTGAAATTGCATTGATGTTAACAAGATACCATTTTTACAAGTATGATTGATTGAATTAGAAAAGGTGCCAAGCAATATCTGAATACAAGAAGGGGGGGAAAAAAAAAACAAGAACATACTGAAGGAAAAGGAAAACTGAACTCATCTCCAATTTTTTATACCTAATCTGTTCATTCTTTTTATGCAAACTCATTTATCTCATTGCAGAAATTAAATTTATGATTTCAAAATATGAATTATATACATTAAAGTGTAGACTGGAATTATGATTTATGAGTACCCAAAGAAAGTAATAAAGGGTTGGCCATCCTCTGTGGAGTACCTCCAATTTCAATGTCATCCTCATAACTTTTTTAACGTACCCTTCAAACTTTAGTAGTGGAATTACAACTTGTGAACAGAAGTGAGAAACTCTAAAGGGAAGTAAGAAATCTAACTCCGTTACATTGTCTACAACCACATAAGAGTTTTTTAACTTGTGTGGTGGAATGAAAGATTAAGAAATGACTTGAGTGAATTGAATTTTAATTGACTGTCAATTTGTGTTTGTTACTTCTTATTAGATCTCTATTTTTATTATTCTTTTTTTTAGCTTAAAACCTAAAATTAGTTCAAACAAGAAGCAAATGGTGTGGGGATAGTTAGTTCCAACTATGGAAGCAATTCACCGATTGAGGAGATTAATAGAGAAGTATAGAAAAAGAAGAGAGATCCTTTATATGATTTTTATAGACTTAGAAAAGGTCTATGGTAGAATGTCTAGAGATATTATATAATGAGCGTTGAAGATAAAATGTGTGACAAAGGGATATATTGATGTAATAAAAGATATATATGATGGAGCTACCACAACAATTAGATTATGCGGGAGAAACAAATGAATTTTCAATTACAGTAAGATTACACCAAGAATCGGCTTTGAGTCCTTACCTCTTTGTCTTAGTTATTGATGAACTGACTGGACATATTCAGGATGATGTTCTATGCTGTATGTTGTTTGCAAATAATAATGTCTTAGTGGATGAGACTAAGAGTGGAGTTAACGCTAACTTAAAAATATGACGAGAAGCTTTGAAATTAAAAGGGTTCCGAGTAAGTTGAAACAAAACTGAATATATATAATACAATTTTAACAATAATAGAAGTATTAATAGTGAAGAAGTAAATATTCAAAATCAAGTGATACCTAAGAGTAAATATTTTCGTTACCTAGGTTCGATTATTAACAAAGATGGAGAGACTACAAATGATATAACCCATAGAATCAAAATTGGTTGGCTCAAGTAGAAGAGTGCGTCAGGCGTTCCATGTGATCGACGAATACTAACAAGATTAAAAGAAAAATTTTATAGGACAGCTATTAGGCCATCGATTTTATATGTGACACAATATTGGGCTGCTAAGAAAGATCACTCAAATAAGATAAGTATTACTGGAATGAGAATGTTAAGATGGATGTGGGGTTAGACTAGAAAAGATAAAATTTAGAATGAAAATATTCATAGAATGATAGGGATCACACCAATTGAGGACAAGTTGAGATAAATTAGATTAAGGTGGTTTGGATGCATACATCGTAGACCAATTAATGCAACAATAAAGAAGATTAACAAGATCATGAGTAATTGAAACACCAAAAAGAGGGGTAGACTTAAATTGACATGGAATGTCGTATTAAGAAAAGATATAAATTGTTTAAATTAACTGAAAATATAACTCTTAACATAGCAAAATGACATATAATTCATGATTGACCCCAAGTGGGACAAAGAGTTAGTTTGATTTGATTTAGTTTATCATTGGAAATTGGATTTCATTGGCATATAAAAGCTTGAAAGCTTAAATAGAAGAACAAGAACTTGAAGGATGATATTAACGCTTTTATAACACCCTAGAAGCTGGTCGACTAAGATATATAATAGCCAAAAATACCAACAAGGACCCTAGCAAGAGGCCTTTCGGCAATCATATTACACAATTCCAAAGAAATTCAAAAATAGTGAAGTGAGGAGGTTAGTTGATCTCATGCCCATTATAAGGGAATGCACATCCTGGGGTCCAACTAGGAACACACTGTATGGAATCCCATTGGAAACATGCTTGTGTGGCTCCCATGTGAGACTTGATTAGCTTGACGTGCTTGACAAGCTTAAGTTAGTGTTGCACGAGTATGTGTGGCCTTAAGTGAGGTGGATTGTGACATCTTATAAGTTGGTCAATTAAGATATATAAAAGTCATAAAGACCCACATTTAAATGACTACAATAGAAATGTGAGTGTAATGTGATCCCAAGAGGGAGGATAAATTAAATATTTAAAAATTTCTTTCAAGATATTCAATTTAAAACATGCAATATATATATTCTCTTGATCTTAAATGAATAAGCAAATAGTCAAACAAAAGTAAATAAAGAGTTTGAAGGTGAGAAAATAAAACCGAGATTTTTACAAGATTCGGCGCACGGCCTACGTCATTGCCTCTAACAACACGCTTGAGAATTTTCACTAGTCCCTCCTTCTAGGTGGAGATGCCTCTCTCATTCACAAGGCGGAGAAGCCTTTACACTAAAAGCGTACAAGCTCTTAAACCCAAGTGATATTCCCTCATTTGAATAAGGCTATGATCAAGCCTTAACAATAATTTGATGAAGAATGTGTACAAGAGTGAGCTCCTTCAATGAGCAAGTAAGTACAACACTATAGAACACTAATTCACCCTCAAGAAATATGTCAAATGAAGCTCAAAGAATTTTTCTAAGTGTTTCTCTCAAATATGAACAAGAGTGTGAGATTTGAATGCACAAGAATGAATAGTAAGAGAGTATGATATTAGAGATCTTTCTTGGTGCATTTAAGTTATGAAAAATGAATCTTTTTATAGCTCAAAAAGCGAGCTAGCCGTTGACATTAAAAAGATTTTAATTGTTTCAGTCAAACTAGCCGTTGTGCAGTCAAATTCAAATTTCAGAACCTTCCAGTCGACTGACATGGTAGTCCAATCGACTGAGGTGTTCAAACAAAACAGTTTTTCAAAAACAAAAAATTTCCAGTCGACTGATGTGTTTAACACAACAGTTTCCCAAAAAATAGAAGGTTTCCAGTCGACTGGGACCTCAAATCCTGTCGACTGAACCAGTTTAAAGTGACTTCAGTCGACTGATCATATGATCCAGTCGACTGATCATATGATCCAGTCGACTGAACCAGTTTTGGTTCAGTTTTGACTTTTTAGCAACCTGTTTTGAATGCTTTATTATGTTTATTTGATTGAAAAAAATATTATTTTGGATTATTGGACTTCTTCAAGCCATACTAAAATATTTCTCAATGTGTTTATCTTTTCAAGAATAATGTTCAAGGCTTTAGTTTTCTTGAAAACATTTATCATGAGTTTGTTTAGATCAATTATGAGTTTCTTTGAGCTTCAAGAGATATATCCAAAGATAGTGAACTTACATTAATCCTATATTGCATTACAAATTAATGACTTAAAACTTAGTCTTCAAGTTCTTTCCTCCATGGTCTTCTAGCCACAATGGTTTTGATTTGAATACGTTATGGCTTGTGGTTCTTATGCTTGGAATGAATTCCTGAAATATTCTTAACTTGCACAGTTAATCATCTTGGTTTGTTATCATCAAAATTGGTTATTGAAACCTTGTTTAGGCCAACAAAAAATATTTTCGACAATAATCTTGGCATCTTGCAATCTTAAAAGACTTTAAAGGAGTACAGTGAGCAAGTTAACTGAGGTGATTGGGAAACAAACTGGTTGACATGTCAATTCATCCCACATCCAAAGACTATATAAAATAGTCTTGAGATTTAATTACACATACTGGTGTGATAAAGCCTTTATAGAACTTTTTACTTATTACATGGTCTTGCCTGTTAGATTATATATGTGTCATTTTTGAAAAGTTACAAGGACATTTCCTTTTAAAGCCTTAAAGGTTGTGAACGTGTTAATAAGTAGGGTGAGATGATAATCATATCTACAGCTGTTTTTGTTACAGACAAAAAATAAATAAAACACTAATCAACTACAGAAGTCAGACACGTATTAAAAACATATTTGGCATGAAAATTTTAAAAAAATATATAGATTCTTGCCAGTAAGACAGCTTTTATGATCGACTTCGTAGTTAATTCATGTGTTACTTAAGATTTATGCGCCGTTTGGTAATTTTTACGTTTACTAATTTATGTTTTTATTTACAAGATTTTTGTTGAATAGCTTGATATATATTATTGAACCAATTTCTTAACAGTTTAAGCTTTTGGTATAATTGGTGATTTAACATGGTATTAGACCTCTAGTTCCAAGAAGTCGTGGATTTAAATCTCATATGTTTATCTGTCATGTTTGTTATTGTGCACTATGTTCTGTCTTTGTTAGTACACATGTCTAATTCAATTTATTTGTCTCTCCACGTGAGAAACAGGGTCGCACATGAGGGGGAGAGTGTTGGATAACTTTATATACATTGTTAAGTCTATTTCCTAACAGCTTAAACCTTGAAAATAATTTGTGACTTAACATTTTTTATAAATTATAAATAAAAACACGTTTGAAAATTTTGTTTTCAAAGAAATACAAACAGTATCAAAATTTACTAAATTTTTATAAATAGAAAAATGTTTTTTCACTTATTTTTTAAACAACTTTTCATTTTCTCCTTTCTCTTTCATTACCTCCAATCATCATTTTCTCTTGCTAACATCACCGATAAACACCTTCAGCCACCAAATTCAGCCACCATCTCCCCTCAATGACTGCCACCTCCAACAAACATCTCTCCCTCCATCCACTACCAAACAACCACCGTTGCTAGTCCTCATCATCACCACCACCACATTCACCACAACCTTTGACTACCACTTCTACCCATTGGTCACCACCTCCATCCCACACTCTACCTCCCGCATTTACCACCTTCACCTAACCAGTTGTCACCTCTACCCACAAGCACTCCTCACAAACTACCCACCATCTCCTCCACCGATTGAAACTTTCACCCATCCCCTTCCCTTACAAGTCACCATCTCCGCTCATCCACCACCACAGATTGCCATCTACACCCACCATTGCCGGCAACCATTGTCATCACCATCTACAGCCATCATTTTTGACAACTTAACCTACCTTCGTACACTATCTCTTGTCGCTGGCAATTATTTTTATTAACTCTTCTAACTCTGAGCTCTCCAACCTCACTAGAATTGGCCACTTTCATTGAATCACCTCAAGCAGCCATCGCCTATCACCATATTCAGCCACCACTGACATTTCCACCCGCGATGGTGCTCTTGGGTGACTCTTTCTGCTAGTGATTCTCTCCGACTACTTTTTACTTATTTTGAAATAAAGTTTTACAAATGTATATTTGTCAATTGTCAATCGTGTTTTTTATTTTTGTTTTTTAAAAATAAATATAAATATATTTTTTACTTATTATAAATAGAAAATAAAAAACTAGAAACATTACCAAACGGTGCCTCCGGTCTAAAGTGAGGCGAGAAAATAATAATCTACCGGATGAAATCTTGTCACACCCCCTTCCCTCAAAACCCTCTCAAGAGTATTTTGTGGATTTAAAAATGGCCCACAACAATGATCTAAATTCTAAACTGTTCATTTCATAAGCCACTTCAAAAAGATCGTTCATGAATTGATCAGACATTGATAATAAGTATATCAACAAATTGCATTTTGAAAAACAAAATGTATAATTTTAGTTTAAAATTGACTGTTTGAGTTTAAATGGTTCATTTTATTTTTCAAAATGTAATTTATTCATGTATATATCAATATATGATGAAAATGGATTTTTACATAAATATTCTTTTAAACGATTCAAATTATTGTAGATCTATTCCGAAACTAAAAAATGAAGTCTGGAAAGAGTATTGAGGGTAGAAGATTCATCCCGACAATCTACCCTTATCAATGTCATTTTGGGATTTTCAAGAGACCGTGCAAACAAATATCCCAATATTACATTCATCACCTGCCATTTTCTGACCTAAAAGTCCAAACCCGGAAAATCTTTTTCTACCTCAGAAACCAAGGAGATACAACAGAACATTATCACCCAGCTTCCAAGCAAATAAGGAAGCAACAAATGAAGAATTAGGAAGAGAACATAAGCAAATACCATGGAAGTGAAAGCGGAGACGCCATAGACCAAGCAGGTGGTGCGAAACCAAGACTTCCCGGCCAATATGCCGTAGAGATTGGCGATGGAAAGGGGCCACTGGAAGAGAAGCTCGAGCCAAACGAGACCCACAAAGAAATTGGGCTTCTCGGCGATCAAGTAATCGCCATACTCGCGGCTGTACCAGAGCTTGAAGTCGACAAGAAGGTCAGGGAAGTGGTCGACGGGAAAGCAGGTCTGGGAGTCGATGAGTGGCGCAACAACAGCGATGACCAGGAAGTAGAGGAAGAGTACGGCGTCTATCAGCTTTACGAAAGCCCCCATATTTGTTGTTAATTTGTGTTGTAATAGCTCTCTTGCGTTTTTCTGTTTTGTGAGAGTAGGCCAGTAGGGAAAAGGGGATCTTGGAACGTTGAACGCGCAGCAGAGTTTCAAATAGGACTGGGCTTCTCTCTACGAGGAGTTATTCGGTGTGCTGATCACTACACGCACGTCATGAATTTAAAACTTTACATAGTGACCGAGAGAGCATACTATTCAGTGGACAAGAATGCCACGAAGAGCTGTTCAGTGAATACGAATACGGGTCATTATTAGGGTTGTTTAAAAATTCGCATAATTCATTCAATTGTTTTGTATTTATTTACATTGCACGATTTAAGAAAATTAAAAGTAAAAGATAAAATAAATTGAATAGTTGAAAAAAAAATCACAGGAATCGGTTGTTGGTAGTGATTTTAATTACTTTCACTCGCTATTCAATTGATCCGTCCACTTATAATATTTATTATTTAATTATTTATTATTTTATTATTAATTTGTAATTTATAACTTCTAACCTAATCATTAATTTGTAAGTCATAAATAGAAATGTAAAAATTAAAAATTTCAGGTTTTAATATCTCATACCAAAATACTTTCTAATTTCTTTAACCCCAAAATATTTTTAATTTTTAATTTTCTATAATAGTGAGTCAGTGGCTTCGTGAGCCGCTGACCTATGTTTATTTATTTATTTTTATCTTTTATTTGGTGTTTATTACCTTATATCATGAATATAGAATATTTATTTTTTTTAGTACTCAAATGTATTATTATAATATTATTTTGAATTTTTATATGAATATTTTATTTAAATTGATGTAGTCTCTATTTTGATTTTGAATTAATTGACATTTTAATAAAATATTTATTTAATTTTTAAACTGCCAATTCGCCCAATCCGCCATTGCAAAACTTGCCCAAAAAAATAACAAATTCGTCGGTTTTATAAAACGGGTGATTCGGCGGTAGATTGAAATTTTTTATACTGCCATAAATGATTTGGTTAATGAATTTTCACTCAATTCGCACTGCGCCGACCCGTGCGCTCCCCTAGTCAATATGTTGATATAGTATGTTGAATAGCCATGTAATTTTGGTCTGCCCAGCTGTGGACTGGCCAGTCCAAGCCCAAGCCCGGCAAACTCCCGCCAAATATTCGGACCGGGCCGAGCCAGGTTTTTTTCTCTGGGAGTCGGCCCAAGCCCTAGGAATAAAGGGCTCGGGCTTGGGCTATGGCCTTGGGCCTCGGGCCTGGCCTCGAGCAGGCTTGACCGAATTTGAGTTTTTTTTTTTATAATTTATAATACAATAGTAGTTTAAAATTAAGTTAAATTAAAAAT
>JAOTRH010184677.1:0-11864 GCA_034768845.1 Heliamphora exappendiculata | reverse complement strand
ATATATGTCTTACTAATTTTTATGAAGAGAAGATATATACCAAACATATCTTATGTGTGAGTATGGGAATAAATATATATCAAAGAGGCTAAAATCATACCCTAATCCTACCCTACTCTTCGCCCCCTCTCTCTCATTTTGGCAATTCATTTTTGCTATTTGGAGAGAAGTGTGAGGAGAAATCGAAGAGAAGAAAAAGACTTCGAGCAGGATCGGTGCCCACTCGTCGGGATCGTCGTGTGCGTCGGGATATACGTGAGAAGATCGTTGGGTCGTCTCGGATCGTTGTTCGGCATCAAAGAAACTTGTTCAATTTTCTTGAAGGTATATTTTATCATAAAATATTAGATTATTTTATTATTTTTCATGAAAATCGCACAATGTCGTTTTTTACGGTCACGACATCGTTCATCGAACTTTTTCCACTGCGCGGCTCTAACAATTGTACCAGAGCAAGGCTGCATTTTTTATGAAAAATATGTCTCCTAACCTTTGTTTTGCAGCATACGTCGTTATGATCGGGTTCATTAATCGATTGAATGTATAGTTTATTTATATTATTTTTTGACTGCGTATCTCGATGGTTTTTAAATCGAGATTAGGTTGAATGTAAGCCTTGCGAGTGGAGGCATAAATTATGCGATGTAATTTATATTTCATTCAATTTATTTTTCTAGATTCATCTTGTAAATCGAATCACAAAACAGAGATTGAAAATGGGGAAGAAAAGCAAGAAGGAGCGGCGGCAACCTGTGCGGATAGCGCACTATCGCTGCGTTCGGCATGAGTTTTTGAGGATTCCGAGTATTTTTTTTGAAGCAATTTTTTTGCTAGAATTAAGTTCAATCCGTTAGCTTTCCAATGGTGGTTCGATGGCAGCAAGACGACGACGGGAAGGGGTCCGAAATTTTTTTCAAAAAAGGTATTGTAGAATCCCGCCTGTATAGTGATGCAATTTTTGAGAATTTTTTCAGGGCACTTCTGCTTCGAATTTTGAGGCAATATTTTGCGAGATTCTGGTTTGGGATGTTATCAAGCTCTAGTAATTTTTTGGGACACTTTCGGGTCCGTGAGACGCGTCAAATAGCCACTGGAAGTTGGTCGCGCAAAGTTGGTACACAACAGAATTTTCGGCAGTAAAAGGGGCTATTTGGGCTTCCTTTTCAGACTTTTTCTAACAATCCAACAGTGGTCCGGGGCTGTGACGGTGATCCGGGGGCTGAGAAAGAAGATCGAGTCTTTAACGGCTCGTTTAGGGTTTCAAAACCCTAAGTGTTTAATTTTTAATCTGAGACCGTCGAATTAAAAGATTAAATGAATAATCCGGATCATAATGACTTAATTTATATTTATTTTTTCGTTATTTAATTATTTATTTATTTATTTTATTTTATTGCGTAGATTGCTTTTTTTTTATTATATTTTTTCTTTTATGCATGTTTTTAATTAACGGAAGTATATTAGAAAAAATAGTTTTATAACATAAATAATCCTAACAATTTTTAAAAAGAAAAAATAAATAGATAATTATTTATTTAATTTTTTGGTTAAAAATTAATTAAGGCTTTTTAATTAAAATTCAGGTAATTAATTTCTTTCAAAAAATTAAATAAGAAAAGTTTTTGTTTATTTTATAAAGGTTAAATAAGAAATATTTTAATTGATTAAAATTAAATTTATTTTAATCAGAAATTAAAATATGTTTAATCGTTTAAAATAAATAAAAACGAAAAACCCTTAATTTTTAAAATATTAAGTGGGAGAAGGGTTTAATCATAGATAAATCCCACGATCTCCATTACACGTTCGTAGGAGATGTGATTATAGTTCGCGCGCTGGCTTCGACTTTCGATCTCCCTAAGGAAAGGCTATAATCATGGTATTTTCAGTACGAATTTTCCAAAGAAGTAAATTTAAAAATAGTGCAAAATAGGGTTCGCTCACACTGGACACAGGGTTTTGACACGGTATTTTCAAATTAAGGGTAATGGTTATACACTTAACCCGTGAATAAAAATATCATCCCAGAGGAGTCACTATTTTTATTTGTGAGGACCAAAATTTATTGGCTATTTAATTTACATGGAATGTCCTATATCAAGGAATAAAAAAATCTAGTAGTTATTTGTTCGTTAATTGTTAGACGTTCACACTACGTGGCTGATCAATTGATGTAACTCTAGGACGGTGGTTTTTTATTATGATATTTGGTTACGGCAGTAAATTAATAGACTGGCATGTCTGTCCGAATGGGTGTTGATTAGTAGACGTCCACACTACGTGACCTCCTTAATCACAAATGATTCGGGCTGCCAATAATTTTTTTTAAATTAAAAGGTTGAGTGACCCTAATTTGATAAAAGAATTAAAAAAATTTCTCTTTTGTTTCTCATGATTTAATAATGGGATCATTCAATCCACTTGCGGCAATTCTCAAGGAACATAAACTAACTTGACAAAATTTTATCACATGGAAACGGAATCTCGATATTGTTTTGACTTCTGACGACTATAGGTTTGTGTTGCATGGCCCCTGCCCTCCCATTCCTCATAGTGGATCCACCGAGCAGAAGATCCAGGATTATGAGAAGTGGGTGAAGGCTGATCGGATGGCTAGCTGTTACATCCTGGCATCTATATCGGATGTTCTGCAAAGCCAGCATCAGTCTATGGCATCTGCAGCTGAGATCATGTTGAACCTTACAGAAATGTCTGGTGATCAGGGTCGGATAGCAAGGCAGGTGACTATGAGGGCTCTCATGAACACAATCATGGCTAAGGGTACACCTGTTAGGGACCACATTTTGAAGATGATCGGTCTTTTTAACGAGCTGGAGGTCCTTGGAGTAGAAATCGATGCAGAATTGCAAATCGATATCGTGCTCTAGTCACTGCCTGATTCGTTCCAACAATTCCGCCTAAACTATACTATGAACAAACTCGATTTTTCTTTGGCAAAATTGTTGAAAGTACTACAGGTAGCAGAAGGTATTATCCGCAAGCCAACCCATGCATTTGTTGCTGAAAATGCTTCTACTTCTACGCCAAGAGGTGACAAGAAGAAGAAGAAAGAGCAGCAACAGGAAAATAAAAAGAAGGTTGGCAAGGCTAAGCCATCGCTTACAAAGGCGAAGGTAAAGGCGCCAAAGGGCACGTGTTATTTTTGTTAGAAACCAGGACACTAGAAGAGGGACTGTCCTGACCGCAAGAATAAGCTAACTGCAGGTATTGCTTTTTCTCTAGTAGTTGAATCATGTTTAGCGGTTGTATCTACGAAAACCTAGTGTGTAGATACGAGAACCACTAATCATGTCTGCAATTCTTTGCAGCGATTCCAAGTAACCAGGTAGCTTAGAGAGGGCGAGATCTACCTTCAGATGGAGAATAACTCTCAAGTGTCTGCTGTTAAGTGGGAGAAGTAGTTTTTTATTTCACTAATAATAAGTGTTTAATTTTGAAGAACATTTTATATGTACCCCAAATTATACGGAACTTAGTTTCGATTTTCTATTTGGGGAATGATGGATATTGTGTTTCTTTTAATAAGCTTTCATGCAGTATTATGGTTGGAAAATAATTTATCTATCGTGGTACATTAAAAAATGCTCTTTATATTTTACACCATGTTATTTCTATTGATAAAAACAATGAGGTGAATAATTTACATATTTTACCACTTAAAAGGAAAGTTTCCTGTTTGAACCAAACTCTACTTTGGCATATTTGTTTAGGTCATATTAATCTAAAAAGGATACAAAGACTGGTTGAAAATGGACCTTTAGGTTCATTGAAAATCGAGGCACTTCCAGTCTATGAATCCTATTTAGAAAGTAAGATGACCAAGATGCCGTTTACAGCCAAGGGAGTTAGAGCCAAAGAAGTGTTAAGATTGGTTCACTCTGATTTATGTGGGCCGATGAACATCTAGGCAAGAGGTGGCTATGAGTATTTCGTCACTTTTATTGACGATTACTATAGGTATGGATATGTTTACCTGCTTCACCGCAAGTCTGAAACTTTTGAAAAATTCAAAGTGTTTAAGGCGGAAGCAGAAAAACAAACAGGTAAAAATATCAAAATCCTACGATCTGATTGTGGAGGTGAATACCTCTCTAGAGAGTTTAGAAACTATTTATTAGAGTATGGGATAACATCCCAGTTATCTGCACCAGGTATGCCTCAGCAGAATGGTGTAGCGGAAAGGAGGAATAGGTTCCTTAAGGAGATGGTGAGGTGCATGATGTGTTATTCTGATTTACCGCATTCATTTTGGGGGTATGCATTAAAAATGGCGGCATATATTCTGAATTTGGAGCCTACTAAGGTAGTTCTCAGAACCCCGTTGGAGTTGTGGATTGGGCGTAAGTCAAGTATTAAACACTTCCGAATATGGGGTTACCCAGCATACGTGTTAGTGGGAGATGCAAGTATGGTGGAACCAAAGACAGATGTTTGTTTCTTTATAGGATACCCTAAAAGAACTAAATATGGTTTATTTTATGATCCTAAGAGTCAGAAGGTATTTGTTAGCATAAATGCTAGATTCTTAGAAGAGAATTATGTAATAAATCACAAATCCCGGTCACAAGTTGTTCTTGAAGAGGTGAGAAATGAAAATTTGGTACAAACGGGAAACATACCTAATGAATGGAATGAGATACCACCTATCGTGAGTACACAACAGGAGCTTCGTCGTAGTGGGAGGGTTGTTCGACAACCCGAGAGGTTCATGTTCTTGGGAGAGTTATACGACAAGATTCCGGAAGAACATGATACCGAACCCAGAAAGTATAATGAAGCACTGCAAGACAAGGATGCAGAATTTTGACAAAAGGCTATAGAATCTGAGATAGAGTCTATGTACTCTAATCAGGTATGGGAACTTGTGGATCCATTAGATGGGATAAAACCCATTGGGTGCAAATGGATTTTCAAGAAAAAGAGAGGAGTGGATAGGAAGGTAGAAACCTTCAAATTTAGGCATGTTGGGAAGGGGTTTACTCAAAAATAAGGGTTCGATTATGAGAAAACTTATTCGCCGGTGGCTATGCTTAAATCCATTCGGATTCTCTAATCTATTGCTGGTCATCTTGATTACGAGATTTGGCAAATGGACGTCAAGATGGCATTTTTTAACGGAAGTCTTGACGAAAGCATTTATATGATGCAGCCAGACGGGTTCATAGAAAAGGGGCAGGAGCACATGATCTGCAAGTTTAAGAAATTTATTTATGGGCTTAAGCAAGCATCAAGGTCTTGGAACACTCGATTTGACCAGGCGATTAAAAGCTTTGGCTTTGATCAGTGTCCTACCGAGTATTGCGTGTATTAGAAGCGCGATGGGCATAAGGTGGCATTTTTAGTCATTTATGTTGATAACATTCTCCTAATCGAAAACGATGTGAGGTTGCTATCTTCGGTGAAGGTGTGGTTATCGAGTCAATTTGACATGAAAAACTTGAGAGAAGCGGGCCAAATCCTTGGGATCAAGCTCATACGAGATCGATCATGTAGGATGTTGGGCTTATCCCAAGCTCGTTACATTGACTTGATTATTGCTCGATTTGGCATGAAAAATTCTAAGAAATGATTTATTCCTTTCAGACATTGGATTACTCTATCTAGGAATCAGTGTCCTAAGACACCTCAAGAGATAGAGAGGATGAGAGGTATTCCTTGTGCTTCAGCAGTAGGAAGTCTCGTGTACACCATGCTTTGTACTATACCAAATATCTGTTATGCCGTAGGCATGGTAAGTAGATATCAATCTAATATAGGGGAAGAGCATTGGACTGCGGTCAAGAATATACTCAAGTACCTGAAAAGGATTACGGAGTATATGTTAGTGTACCAGGCTGATAGTCTTATACCTCTTGGGTATACTAACTCAGATTTCCAAGCAGATAGAGATTCTAGAAGGTCCACCTCGGGCTATGTGTTTACCTTGGGAGGTGGAGCCATTAGTTGGAGAAGCGTGAAGCAGTCTTGTATTGCTGACTCTACCATAGAAGCTGAATATGTTGCAGCTTCGGATGCAGCTAAGGAAGCGATTTGGCTCAGGAACTTCCTAAAGGGCTTGAATGTGGTACCCTGGGTGTAATCGCCTATTGTACTTTATTGTGATAACAGTGGAGCGATTGTGAACTCGAAAGAACTAAGAGTCCACAAAAAGGGAAAGCACATTGAGAGGAAGTATCATCTCATCTGGGAGATCGTGCAGCGTGGAGACGTGGTAGTTTTGAAGATAACATTTGCGGATAACCTAGCGAATCCTTTTACTAAGGCGTTGTCTCAGAAAGTCTTTGATAGCCATGTAGAAGGGTTAGGTGTCAGGTATGTTCATGTATGACTTTGAGTATAAGTGAGAGATTGTTGGGAATGTATATAGAAAATTCATGCTTTTTATGTATTTTATTCTGGATCCCTGGCATATTAATAAGAAACAATTTGAGATAATTTTGCATTTATGATTTCATATTTATATTTGTGATGTATGAATGCATAGTCTGTAAATTTTGTCCAGTATTTGACTCGGTGCGTGCTGCACGGAAGATCAGGTCAAAGGTTCTGACAAATTATACAGGTAGGCTCACAATCGCAATGGACCCGGACATTCCATTGGTACGATTGTAATACATCGTTATAGTAGTTGGTCTTGGCTAGGTCGAACGGATTGAATTCAGATTTTGAAAATTTGATATTCAAGCTTGTTGTGTTAATACATTTAGAGTGTATTGAGCGACATCAACGGGATGATCGATTCTATACTGACAGTATGAATTTGATCCACATCCCGAATTATCATGTATTGCACGAATTCTTAATCCCGAAGTGATTGATTAATTATGTTTAGATGATGTACAGTACTTTGAGTCGTCAATGGTTGAGAATTCCTCCATGAGATCAGCAATACTGATGAGTTGGGTACTGGAATTGTTTATCCGATGATTGATAATCAGCTAACGAAAACTGCGTCCGATTTAGGTTGAAGAGTTCCCCCTCGTGTGCTTTGCTTATAAGTTTGATTATGCTAAATCTGTATAGTGGATCTGCGGATCCGGCATATCAAAAGGTTAAACGGTGCGATTGCGAGGAGAAAAAAATAATTAAATCGGGTTGTCCGTAACCTAATTTATTTATCGAGAATTCATATCTTAAACGTGGGGAGAATTCAGTGCATTTGATAATTGGAAAGTCAAGACATAATTTGAGTTAGGGCCGGGAGTTCAGTTAGGACCTTTAGTGGAATAAGTTTTGGTTCGTACGAGAAAGGATCTAACTCGGGGACAGAGTTAGGGATATCCTATTTTCTCGTACGGTTAGCCCGAATCCTATACTTTCTCGTGATCTCTCACGTAACCCATTATACGCATGGATATTTTTCTTATTGGTTTCGGTTATTATTTAATTTAATTAGATTGTCGATTTTGCCGTCGGAAATATTCAAGAATTAAATTAAATTGTTGGAGGGCAATTTTTGTATTTGGCACACCTAGGGATTACTTTCTAGGTGGCCGGCCCTAAGTAAAGGGGTGGGGATTTAGTTTTGATATATATATATATTGCTAATTTTTAGGAAAGGAAGATATATACCATACATATCTTATGTGTGAGTATAAGAATAAATATATATCAAAGAGGCTAAAACTATACCCTAATCCTACCCTACCCGCCGCCTCCCTCTCTCTCCTTTTGGCAATTCATTTTTGCACTTTAGAGAGAAGTGTGAGGAGAAACCGAAGAGAAGAAAAAGACTTCGATAAGGTTCGGTGCCCACTTGCCGGGACCGTCGTGTGCGTCGGGATATTTGTGAGAAGATCGTTGGGTCGTCTCGAATCGTTGTTTGGCATCAAAGAAACTTGTTCAACTTTCTTGAAGGCATGTTTTATCATAAAATATCTGATTATTTTATTATTTTCCATGAAAATCGATCAACGTCGTTTTTTACGGTCACAACGTCGTTCATCGAACTTTTTTCGCTGTACGGCTCTAACAATGGTATTAGAGCAAGGCTGCGTTTTTCATGAAAAACATGTCTCCTAACCTTTGTTTTGCAGCATACGTCGTTATGATCGGGTTCATTAATCGATTGAATGTATGATTTATTTATATCATTTTTTTGACCGCGTATCTCGACGATTTTTAAATGAGATTAGGTTGAATGTAAGCCTCGCGAGTGGAGGCATAGGTTATGCGATGTAATTTTTATTTCGTTCGATTTATTTTTCTGGATTCATCTTGTAAATCGAACCACAAAATGGAGATCGAAAACGGGGAAGAAAAGCAAAAAGGAGCGGCGGCAACCTGTGCGAACAGCGCACTGTTGCTGCGTTCGGCAGCAGTTTTTGAGGCTTCCGAGTATTTTTTTCGAAGCAATTTTTTTGCTAGAATTAAGTTCAATTAGTTAGCTTTCTAACGGTGGTTCGATGGCGGCAGGGCGACGATGGGAAGGGGTTCGAAAAAAATTTCAAAGAAGGTGCTACAGAATCCCACCTGTACAGTGATGCGATTTTTGAGGATTTTTTCGAGGCACTTCTGCTTCGAATTTTGATGCAATTTTTTGCGGGGATCTGGGTTGGGATGTTATCAAGATCCAGTAATTTTTTGGGACACATTCGGGTTCGGGAGACGCGTTAAACAGCCGCTGGAAGTTGGTCGCACAAAGCTGGTACACAGCAAAATTTTTGACAGTGAAAGGGGCTGTTTGGGCTTCTTTTTCGGACTTTTTCTGACGATCCAGCGGTGGTTCGGGGCTGTGACGGTGGTCCGGGGGCTGAGGAATAAGGTCAAGTCTTTGACGGCTCGTTTAGGGTTTCAAAACCCTAACTGTTTAATCTTTAATCCGAAACCGTCGGATTAAAAGATTAAATGAAGGATCCGGATCATAACGACTTAATTTATATTTATTTTGTCGTTGTTTAATTATTCATTTTTTTGTTTTATTTAATTGCGTGAATGGACTTTATTTTATTATATTTTTTTTATACATGTTTTTAATTAGCGGAACTATATTAGAAAAAATAGTTTTATAAAATAAATAATCCTAACAATTTTTTAGAACGAAAAAATTAATAGATAATTATTTATTTAATTTTTTTGTTAAAAATTAATTAAGATTTTTTAATTAAAACTCTGGTAATTAATTTCTTTCGCAAAATTAAATAAGAAAAGTTTTTTTTTTTTTATTAAGATTAAATAAGAAATATTTTAATTCATTAAAATTGAATTTATTTTAATCAGAAATTAAAATATGTTTAATCGTTTAAAATAAACAAAAACGAAAAATACTCGATTTTTAAAATATTAAGTGGGAGAAGGGTTTAGTCACATATAAATCCTACTGTCTCCATTACACGTTCGTAGCAGAGGTGGTTATAACTCGCGCGCTTACTTCGACTTTCGGTCTCCCTAAGGAAGAGCTATAATCATGGTATCTCCTGTACGAATTTTCGAAAGAAGTAAATTTGAGAATAGTGTGAAGTAAAGTTTGCTCACACTGGGTCCAAGGCTTTGACAGGGTATTTTCAAATTAAGGGTAATGATTATACACTTAATCCGTGAATAAAAATATCATTCCTAAGGAGTCACTGTTTTTATTTGTGGGGACCAAAATTTATTGGCTATTTAATTTACATGGAATGTCCTATATCAATGAATAAAAAAACCTAGTGGTTCTTTGTTCGTTAATTGTTAGACGTCAACACTACGTGGCCTATCAATTGATGTGACTCTGGGTCGGTGATTTTTTGTTATGATATTTGATTCCTGCAGTAAATTAATAGACTGGCATATCTGTCCGGACGGGGGTTGATTAGTAGACGTCCACACTACGTGGCCTGCTTCATCACGAAGGATCCGGCCTGCCAATAATTCTTTTAAAATTAAAAGGTTGAGTGACCCTAATTTGATAAAAGAATTTAAAAGTTTTCTCTTTTGTTTCTCAAAATTTAATAATGGGATCATTCAATCCACTTGCGGCAATTCTCAGGGAACATAAACAAACTGGACCAAACTTTATCACATGAAAACAGAATCTCGATATTGTTTTGACTTCTGACGACAATAGGTTTGTGTTGCATAACCCCTGCCCTCCCATTCCTCATAGTGGATCCACCGAACAGGAGATCTAGGATTATGAGAAGTGGGTGAAGGCTGATCGAATAGCTAGTTGTTACATCCTGGCATCTATGTCGGATGTTCTGCAAAGCCAGCATCAGTCTATGACATCTGCAGCTGAGATCATGTTGAACCTTACAGAAATGCTTGGTGATCAGGGTCAGGCAGCAAGGCAGATGACCATGAGGTCTCTCATGAACACAACTATGGCTAAGGGTACACTAGTTAGGGACCACGTTTTGAAGATGATCGGTCTTCTTAACGAGCTAGAGGTCCTTGAAGCAGAAATCGATGCAGAATCCCAAATCGATATCGTGCTCCAGTCACTGCCTGATTCGTTTCAACAATTCTGCCTAAACTATACTATGAACAAACTCAATTTTTCTTTGGCAGAATTGTTGAAAGTACTACAGGCAACGGAATGTGCTATCTGCAAGCCAACCCATGCATTTGTTGCTGAAAAGGTTTCTACTTCTAGGCTAAGAGGTGGCAAGAAGAAGAAGAAAGAGCAGCAATAGGAAAATGCAAATAAGGTTGGCAAAGCTAAGCCATTGCTTGCCAAGGCGAAGGTAAAGGCGTCGAAGGGCACGTGCTATTTTTGTCAGAAACTAGGACACTGGAAGAGGGACTTTTCTAACCGTAAGAACAAGCTAGCTGCATGTATTGCTTTTTATCTAGTAGTTGAATCATGTTTAACAGTTGTATCTACGAAAACTTGGTGTGTAGATACGGGAGTCACTAATCATGTTTGCAATTCTTTGCAGGAGCTTTCGGTAACCACGCAGCTTAGAGAGGGCGAGGTCTACCTTCAGATGGAGAATAACTCCTAGGTGTCTGTTGTTGCAGTGGGAGAAGTAGTTCTTTATTTCACTAATAATAAGTGTTGAATTTTGAAGAACATTTTATATGTACCCCAAATCAGACGGAACTTAGTTTCTGTTTCCTATTTGGTGAATGATGGATATTGTGTTTCTTTTAATAAGCTTTCATGCAATATTATGGTTGAAAAGTAATTTATCTATCGTGGTACATTAGAAAATGCTATTTATATTTTACACCCTGTTATTTCTATTGATAAAAATAATAAGGTGAATAATTTACATATTTTACCACTTAAAAGGAAAGTTTCCTTCTTGAACCAAACACTACTTTGGTATCTTTGTTTAGGTCATATTAATTTAAAAAGAATACAAAGACTGGTTGAAAATGGACCTTTAGGTTTATTGAAAATGGAGGCACTTCAAGTCTATGAATCCTATTTAGAAGGTAAGATGACCAAGAGGCCGTTTACGGCCAAGGGAGTTTGAGCCAAAGAAGTGTTATGATTGGTTCACTCTGATTTATGTGGGCCCATGAACATCCAGGCAAGAGGTGGCTATGAGTATTTCGTCACTTTTATTGACGATTACTGTAGGTATGGATACGTTTACCTGCTTCACCGCAAGTCTGAAACCTTTGAGAAAATTCAAAGTGTTTAAGGCGAAAGCAGAGAAATAGACAGGTAAAAGTATCAAAACCCTACGATCTGATCGTGAAGGTGAATACCTCTCTAGAGAGTTCAGAAACTACTTATCAGAGTATGGGATAACATTCCAGTTATCTGCATCAAGTATGCCTCAGCAGAATGGTATAGCAGAAATGAGAAATAGGTCTCTTAAGGAGATGATGAATTGCATGATGTGTTATTCAGATTTACCGCATTCGTTTTGGGGGTATGCATTAGAAATGGCGGCATATATTCTGAATTT
>JAOTRH010184666.1:0-11865 GCA_034768845.1 Heliamphora exappendiculata | reverse complement strand
AGACAATAAAGCTATAAAGCAGGCTATGCAACCACAAGCATACAGGCTCAACCACAGGAGCAATAAGGTTTTCTCTCGAAACCACACATTTTCATCCTTGAAACTATGCATACATCTTGACAGAAATCATGCCATAGTTAAGGAAAAGCAGTAAAAACACGGCATTCTCCACCCGGGATACACAGTCGAGGAGACACAATAAAATATAATCTTATATACTGACTCTACCGCACAGACAAAGGTAACTACTATAGACTCCTTCCCATTACCCTAGTCACCACTTAAGGCTTGCTAGGTAATGACAAGTTCTATATGTAGTTACGACAACGACGCCATTCACGGAGGCACCCGATGCCATTAATAGAGGCACCCGATAGAAGCTTAATTTACGGGTTCGACAGCCGAGGGAACTAAGAACTCACCCTCAATTTACGGGGACTAACCCGAAGGAATTGAGTACCTATGTTGCGCACATTTTCAGACTTTCACCGAGGAGCAATGGAAGCCCAACTCAAAATACCCACTGTCACGGTACATCTATGGAAAATATTTCAAAACCAACCCTCAAAACAGATATACAAGACATGTATAAAAGGGATCTAATCCATGAACTATGGAGATCAAACAACACATGTAAAAACATATTTTCACCAAAATATTTTTAGAAGTGAGACTCAACCCCAAGAGTTAGCTCCAAACCTTCAATAAAACACGTTTTCACAATTTTCACAAAACTCTTCATTTTCAAATCACATTTCTCTTGAAAACTACAGCCAAACACCACATCCTAGAACCCCATGGGCTCATAGAACTCTCCCCGATCTCAAAACACTTCTTCTCACACAAAGAAAGGAAAGGGTCAACACAAACAGAAAATGTGTCGACACAAACAACGGAGGTGTCAACACAAACGGAAAAGTGTCAACGCAAATAACAATAGAATACTCAACACTAAAAGAAGAAAAATATGTCGACACAAATAGAAAATGTGTCGACACCAACAACAAAAGATGTCGACACAAACAGAAAATGGTGTCGACACAAAAGAACAGAGAGTTCAACGTAACAGCCACTAAAGCGTGCTCAACACCACAGAAGGAAAATGTGTCGACCCTAGCAGAAAAATGTGTCGACACAAAAACCCAAAATTCTCAAATTTTAGAATAAGCTACAGACGACGGTGAAAAACAAACCCAAGCTACTGAAATAACTTCTCAACTCCAAATTAAACCAACCAAACACTCCCTTTACCTCCTATGGGGATACACAAACGCAAAACAACCAAGATAGATCGAGAGGAAAGCCTCAAAACCTTTTCCCTCCAACCGAAATCCACCCAAAAGCAATTTTGAACCAAAATCCAACCTTTGAAACACAAACTAACTTTTCATGTATTTTTAAATGGTAAAAACACATATGATTACACGTAGCACTCTCTAACAGTTATACAGTTTAGGATCCTACCTCGGTGAGTTAAAAACTCGACGTCTTGATCCACGTGTAAAATCGAAGTTCGTCGGAATGAAACTCTGTCTGGATAAAAGCGTAGACCACCATGCCAATAACAAGGATCGGCAGTTGGTTTGTCAAAAACCAAGCCCCGGGCCCCTGAGAAGTTAAAGAGATGGTAGAAGTTTTGGTTTGAGAAAAAGAAATTTAGTCTCCAAGTTTTCAAAAATATCTCCACAAATATCTTGAGGTTAGATATTTATAGGCCAAGAAAATATGTTTTTCGAAAATAATTTTTTTTTAAAATTCGCACAAAAACTCCGTACAACCCTGGGAACTAACCCTGCATGCTTATTTCAACACAAACATGCATCAAAATGCATAAATCATACATCGTAGAAATATATATGCAAAAATACGTCAAACATATTTAAGTCTCAAAAAGAGATGGGTTTGAGTGTCAAAATTACCCATATGCAGGTAAATCTCCCAATCACTAAGTTGTCGGGTTTCCTGAAATCCCTGCAATGAATTACAGACATGATTAGTGAGTCCTGTATCTACACACCAGGTACCGGTAGATGACACTACTAAACATATTTTTACAATCAGTGAATAGAAATTATCCTATTTATTCTGCCTTCTGAGAAATACTGGACATAGCTTTTTCTAGTGCCAGGTCTGGTTGCAGTGAAAACATCTGCCTTAAGGCTTTTTCACACAAGTCCGTGGCCCACTAACTACCTTGGAAATTGTGTCTCCCTATTTCTAAACATTTTTTTTTCATGCCTTTCGACCTAGAGAAAGAACCTTTTTCAGAAACAAGCACGTTTTCTGGTATTAAAATAATACCATTTGTAGTTAAAACTATATCCAAGTTACATTTCTAGTCAACAAAATTCGGTCCCGTTAGTTTATTTTCTTTGGGTATTAAAGTGAGTAGTTTGAAATTCATTTTAATCATGAGAATCACATAATTAAAAAATCGTTAATTATGATGAGCAAAATTTTGAATTCATTTTAATTTGGTTTCCTCTACCATTTTAAAATTAATTTGCCAGTAGCCTAGATTCCTGTGAATAGCATGCCACAATAGGTGGGCGTCAACTATCCATCATAAGACCAAACAGGCTAATTTCTTTTAATTTTACTATCTAAACAACTGACCATACCAAATAAAATTAAATAGCTGACATAGCTTCGATCTATTATATAATAGCAGTGACTCAGATAGAGAGAATACTATTATATACAGTTAAGTGTTAACCAACGCCTAATTCCAAATTAATAGCTTCGCAATGAACCATTCAGATGGAGAAGTGATCCACACTAACAATTATCTAGAATTATTCCTAAAGGAGATTAGTACTGGCGATACTGCAATTAATCTGTCCGATGGGAAGGAAGGCCTTACTGCCAATACGCAAGGTTTAATTGCATCGCCTATAAACTGATGATGGAGATCGCGTGATTTATTTATGATTAAATTCTCTCTCCCACTTAGATTTTAAAAAAAAATTTGAGAGTTATGAAAAACTATTTAATTAGAATAAATTTATTAATTTCGAAAACCACACGATCTGAAAGAATCAAATATCTTTCCATATACACGATTTTAAATATTTCGATTTATCAAATTATTTTTTTGTGTTTAAATATGTAAAAAAATAAAATTTAATAAATACACAGTTTTTTCTTTAACTTTTCAGCTAATGTAGTGATTAAAGGTATTTATTTATTTTATTTTTTTTCCACATTTTTTAAAAAATAATAATTTATTTTGATTAAATATTTTTCCATTTAATTGATTTAAAATTCAAAATTAATTCTCACGTTTTTCTAAGATATTCGATTTAAAAAACATCTTAAAACGTTATATTTTGTAAAAAAATAAAATATTTAAAGTTTTTTTTATTTAATTAAAATTAATTAATTAAAAAAATCTTAATTTTATTTTATACTACAAAATATTTTAATTTAAAACTAAATTTTCGAATTAATTAAATTAACATGATAAATAAAACATATCGTCTACACAGTTAAAAATACATTAAATTAAATGCAAGATAAATATTATAATTTTATAATTTATCTAAAATTCTAAAGAGTTTTAGTATCCGGTTTTAAAAGATAAACTTTAAGTTTTTTAGTTGCTGTAGAATTCCACTGCAACTAGTTACTAGATAATTGCAAACCATGTAATCACCAAAGAATCCATCCATTCACGTTTAAACCGCTGTTTGCTTGGAAAAAGCGCCAAACAGATTGGAAAAATCAGCCTTGTTTTAAACCTGGTGCCTGGAAGTGCGCTTGAAAAACTGCTGGCCCTTTTTGTCGATTATTGTTTTTGGGAATAACACTGGCGCCGCATCATACTGTTGGAAAAACAGCGCCTCGTTTGGCTTGAAAAAGCTGCTGTTGGGAACCGCTGCTTCTTTTATCTAAATATACTGTACCACTGTTTGTGATAGCTGTGTGTTTGGAAACCGGTGGCATGCTGATTTGGGAACTGCCGGATTTTAACTTGTGTGCTGCTACTGTTTGCCCCTTGAAAACAATAGTAGCGAAACAGTATCTTGGGATTTGTCGATTGCTTGGGGTGTTTGGCGCTACTGCTTCAGTAGCCTTAGGTTGCGTTTGGAAATTGTTTGTGCTTCTGCTGCGTAATGCCCCGGCACTGTGCTTGCTGTTTTAGGAAATTGCTGAAACAGCTTTAGGCTGTGTTTGGCTTTTGCCTGGTGCTGCTGCTGCGGCTCTTTTCTTTTTCATATAGAAAAAAAAAATTGAGATAAAAAAAAATTACAAAGAAAAAAAAAAACGATTGCCACCACCAATCATCACCGGTTGCTGCCGCCTTTGTTCTTCCTCAACTCGTTCTTCATTCTTTTTTATTCTTTTTATTTTATTTTGACAACATAAAATAAAAAAAAAAGAAATCAAAAAATAATTTTTAGATTGATCATATGCCTCCGTATAGTTCACAATCAATTAATCTATCACGGCCAACTCTCGTGAAAAAAAAAATCATCATTCATTCAAACCATTTAATTAAATATAAAAATAAAAGATGATCATAAAATTCAAATTAAAACGCTTGCAAAATAAAGTTAGTAACAGTTCTAAAACTACCCGGCCCTGATAACCGTAAACAAAAAAATAAAACGGTTCTGATACCAATTGTTGGATGCAAGACTGCCATGATTATTATTTTTATAAATGATTTTCGGTAAAAAATTAACTGGACGGATAAACGCCGCAACGGGCTCTAGATAAAACTTTTAACGACGAACGATCAAAATAAAACCCGTGCAACCAAAGTTAATTTAGAAAAATAACTTTTGTCGATCGATTCTTCAACTACAATTTGATTCCGAGGTGAAACTCCTGTCATATCTTCTACTATATTCCCTTACGCGATTCTCGAACGTAATGTGCGCTACGGACTATCGATAACTTGTACCGGTAGAACCCAGATATCTTTTGTCTTGAAAGACAAAATATAATATATCAATGATATAAAACTGACTTAGCTTACTCGCATATATATAGGGCTACAATAGGGACCTAGGGAGCAATTATGAGTAAGACTTCCAGTGAAACACAGACACCTACTAGCGATTTCTGCAATTATAGAAAGATGCAGCAGTTTTCGCAATGTCTATAAAATACTGAATAACAGTTCACACCACTAAAGAACTATAATTGCACTCTGATCCATAATCTCAAAACCTTCTTGCATTGAGCTCCTGTTATTAAATATTTACCATTTCTCCCCACGTTAAGATTTCTAATACCCGTCAATTAAATTTAATTATTGACAATTTAATTTAATTGGAACTTTGATATTTCTTAAACCCTTCCGCTTAACTTATTTGACTGCCGGATAATCAAATCCACCTCCAGGGTTGGCCCGGTCAAAATTAGCATCCTTAAGGGGGTATCATCAATCCCGATCTATTGGGACGTGGATTTCGTCAATAATTGATATTTTTTATATAAATAATACTGCTATCCAACTCATCGAGAATATGGACCCATATAAGATTGCACTCTCTAATGAATCAAAACAACTAATATTAAATATATACAAATTAATAATTATTTCAGAATTAAGAGGATAAGCACTATTCATAATAACCATGCGGTATGAATTAATTTATATAGTCAGTATAAAATTAATTACCCCAAATGTCCCATTCAATACACACAAAGTGTACTGGCACAGAGAGTCGAAACAATAGATGATGCTATTATATATTCCTTGTAATCAAGATAGGTCTACTAAAACTCTGTGCCACAGTCGTACCGATTGTATGTCTATTTCCATCTAAACTGTGAACATAAAACTTATATTCTGCAAGAATCTAAAATCTGATCTTCTGTGTAAAAGCCGTACTTTATACACCAAATTAAATATCATACAGAGTATTGGACATTCATGCATAACAAATAAAATAATATACATACATTACTCATAAATATTCTCATAAAATGAAAAATTAATTTTATTAAAATTAAATTAAATATTAAAAATATAATTTTTAGTATACCAACCCTAACAATGGCTACATAACCCATTAATTAGAGTTGTCCCATCCACCCTACACCTAAAGATAAAATTGATCAAAGATGGAGTAACTATCAATATATCGGGTGAAACTAGCTTGCTGCTCCACTGAGTGATGCTAACCTGTTTCTTGAGATCCAACACCGAGAGGAGGATTACTTGTTGAACGAATTTGATTTTGATGAAACCAAGATCATACATGTTCTAATGAATGATGAGGGGAGTTATGTTAACCCAAGAGTTATAGCCATGATGAAGGAAATGTCCTACTTTCCAGACATGGGATTAGGAAAGCTTCTATAAGGGATTTTGGAGCCAATCCCCATAAATCACAATCGCATTGGGTACGGATTGGGATACAAGCCAGAGATGGATGAGGCAAACATAGGAAATTATGGGCCGACGCTAAATGGATGTTTCATCAAAGAAAGGGGCAATTTCCCTTACTGTGGGTTCCCCGAACTATGGATTGAAGCGAAGGCTAACAAGAAATTAGCATGATTGGAGATCATTTTCAGTCACCAGCTATCCAAAAGTGATAACAAGTCAAGATTTGACGGATGGGTCTCGTAGGAAAGATGCAAATAGATTGGACAGATATTTGTGAAAAAAGAGATCTAGAGTCTTTCTTCAATGAAGAGATGGCCCAGATGCGTATACACAATAGCAACGAAGACAAAGGCGTGCTGATGATGGAAGCTGACGCACCTGCGGATCATACTTTGCTTATCATGGATGCAACTAAAATGAAAAATAGTTAGTCCTTTGAGTCTTTTATTATGCATGATGTAACGAGTGGGTTGGAGTCTATTGAATCTGTCTTTACCAAGTCGGTTAGCATTGAGTTTGCCAGGAATGCATATGATAGCATCCCGAGCCCTTTCTATCTTGAGTCTCAGGATGTAATCTCTTGAAAACAATGAAATGAAATCAGACTTTGCTTACTTTGTTGTGTCTCAAATATTTTATCTTGATTCTGAGGATTTTAACGAAATTGAGGAGGATATCTCCCAAGAATTAAAATTCTTAATCGAAAAGGAAGAAGAAATGTGAGCCAAACCAATAATCAAATAAACGACTTCGATAAGTCTTAATAACGAAAATAACCCACAAATGGTTCAGATTGGTTCCACCATATCTTTAGAGGAACGTGAATAGCTAATCTTTTTATTAAAAGAATTTAAAAACATTTGTACATGGTCCTACAAAGGCATGCTTTGCATAGATCCCGACGTTATACAGCACCAAAAGCTAAGGAGAATTAGGCCAGATTGGGCACTCAAGATCAACGATGAAGTTACCAAATAGTTAGATATCATATTTCTCACAGTTATAGAGTATCCAAAGTGGGTTGCTAATGTTGTTCCTGTACCGAAGAAAGATGGGAAGATTCGGGTATGTGTTGACTTTGGAGACCTCAACAAGACTAGTCCCAAGGATGACTTCTCTCTCCCCCATATAGATGTCTTGGTAAACAACATAGCCAAGAACGCGTTCTTGTCCTTTATGGATGACTTATCGGGGTATAACTAGATTATAATGGCTCTAGCGGACCGAGAGAAGACTACCTTCACAACACCAAGGGGTCCCTATTGTTATAGAGTCATGCCATTCGGATTGAAAAATGCGGGAGCAACCTACTAAAGGGCTGCAACAGCATTGCTGCACAACATGATACATAAACAGGAGAAAGTATATGTGGACGATATGATTGTGAAATCCAAAACCCGAGAGGGACACATTGTTGCACTAAGGAAATCCTTCAAGCGGATCAAAAAGTACAAGATACGTTTGAATCCTCAGAGCTGTGCCTTTGGAGTTACTACAGGCAAGATGCTCATATTCATAAATAGGTAGACCTTTTGAAGATCAAGGTCATTCTAAACATGCCTCCCCCGAAGACCGAGAAGGACATAAGGACCTTCTTGGGAAAGGTTTAGTTTATCAGTCGATTCATCGCCAAACTAACCACTACTTGTGAACACCTGTTCCGACTCTTAAAGAAAGGAATCAAATTTTAGTGGGATCAGCAGTGTCAGGACGCCTTCGAAGCCATATAGAAGTATCAACAAAACCCTTCAATTTTGTTACAACAAGAACTCGACAATCCTTTGATACTATATCTATTAGTAGCTGATTTAGCCAAGGGATGTATGCTTACACAGGAAGACAAAGCCAAGGTAGAAAGAGCTACCTACTACTTGAGTAAGAAGATGATCGAATGTGAACAATGGTATATGCCTTTGAAAAAGACTTACTAGGCGCTAGTCTGAGCATCCAGGAAGTTATTCTACTACATGTTGGCATACCGTGTCACTCTAATCTCAATGATGGATATGCTCAAATACTTCTTTGAAAAGCCAGCATTGACAAGAAAGTTGGCCTGGTGGTTGCTGATGCTAGTCGAGTCCAATTTGTAGTATGTCACAAGGAAATCAGTAGAAAGGAGAGCCATTGCTCAGTTCTTAGCCAATCATCTTATCAATAGAGAAGAAGAGCCTGAATTTGAGTTTCCTAATGAGCAAGTGCTGAAGATTGAGAAGGATCAATGGACCCTCTATTTCGATGGAGCCTCAAACTAATACGGTTATGAGATAGGGATACTCCTTGTCGCTCCCAATGATTCTCGTATACCTTTGGCTTTTAAGTTAAATTTTGAGGTCACTAACAATCATACCAAGTACAAAGCTTGCTTGGTTGGATTGGAAGTTGTAACATTCCGGTCTGGAACATAGTAATAACCACTTAGATTGTAGCGACCCGACCCGGATCCTAGTTGTAACAGCCCGGACTGTAACTACTCGCGGAACGATCTAAGCCCAAATCCCAGTATTAACAACGGATAGATAATGAAAACTTAGGTCGCTACATAAACAAGGAAAACCCTAATTAGCGTGAAAATCCAAAGTAACACGAAACTCGAATTATGATCTAAAAACCCTAAAAGAGACCAAATACTCATATAAAAATCCCTAATACTTAGAAAAGTTTCGGAACAGCTTAAATTAAGTAAATAACATAAAATATTAAATTAAAAATCAAAAATTTTCATAACTAAGATAAAATGACCATTTTGCCCCTAATACAGCAAAAAGTCCTAAAAATTCAAATTTTGACACATAGACACCCAAAATCAGATATTTATACACAATTAATTAATAAAATATAAAATAACAACAAATATAACCAAAATTCCATTGCATGGCCGGCCACCTAGGAAATTGTGCCCAAAAGTTACTTTTTGCCTTTTTAAGCTTAAAAATAAGAAAAAGATGTATAAGTTAAGTATTATTTTGACCCAATACTTTTTATACAAGTAAAATATATAATAATATAATAATATAGCTCAACAAAAGTAAATAAATAATTATTTAAAATCTCTACACAATAAATAAGTCAAAAAGCCAATTCTAGTCAAACTAACTTAATTTAACTTAAAAGTCTACACTTATTTAATTAATGGCTATTAAAATTATGATAAATTATGAAAAAACTAAATTAATTATAAATACTTTAATATAATAGGTTTTAGTAGATTTAGATATCAAAAAGATACATAAAATTAATATTTTATGCATTTTCTTGCACAAAATGGTAGTAAGATATAATTTAAACCCCATAATAATGCAAAAAAACAGCTTTGGTGCCTTCCCAAACACCCCAGCCAAAACCCCATCTGCCATAATCTAAAAATATTTTCTTAAAAAGAACATTGCCACCCCATGCAACCAATTAGAATTCAGATAATTAAAATTTTTTTCATAAACATTAATTATTAAAACATACCCACCACCTTACTTATATAAGCAAGGAAAACACCCCTTCTTCTCCTACATAATTTTGGCAATATAGAGGAAGAGGGACCAGATTATGTAGTCTTAGACATTCTTCAAAGTGAGGGAAAGAAAGAAGAAGGAAGAAGGAGAAAAAGGAAGGAAAAGCCAAGGGAGGTACAATAAAGCTAAGTCCTATTTTTCTATAAGTTTTTAAGCATCAAAAGAGGTAAGAAACTCCTTTAAACCTTCTAGTATTCTCCCCTAAGATACCCCTCAATCTATCTCCATAACAAACCCTAAGAAGATAAAATAAGAAATTAGTCAAAATGGCGTCGTATGAGTGATTTAGGGACTGTTTATGTATGAGTAAACTTTGTATGTATTTGCATGTGTGTATCTTTGAGTTTTATGGCCTAAACCTGTTCTGGACTTTTGATTTATATGAGTTTATAACATGCATGCAAAGAAATAGGTCACAAATGTACAAAACATAAGCTAAGCAAGTAAGACCCTAAGTAGCCTAATTTTCTAGATTTATTCATTTTCTGCCACCAAATTTAAATAATCATAACTAAATGTATAAAAATGGTATTAAAGTGATTTTTGTGTCCAAATCAAGATATTTGAGTTATCTTTTATAAAAAAAAAATTTTTGAAGTGATTTCGTTGCGTAGAACTCCAGATATCTCATTTTTTTCAAAGAGTGTTAGATCTTACAGACCTAAAAACCTTAAGTTAGAATGAGAACCAAGCTTAGGTCAAAATAGAAAAATTCTAGAGGATACATTTTTATTTATTTCTACCAAAAATGAGCTAAAAATATGAAGTCTTGATGGGTCAAAACACTTCCCAAAGTCACAGTTGAGGTTTAGTGACTGACAGACCTCTCTGTCACACATTTTTGTAAGACCTAAAACCTAACTTTTTAGAAACCAGATCCAGAAGTGGTAAACATAAAATTTGTATCTGACATATTAAACTAATTGCTGAGCAAATATCAGCCCAAAATACCTTCAGATGATACCCCAAATTTTTCAAATATTCTCTGTTAAAAACAGACTCTGCAGACCCTTTTTAGGCTGACTAAACCCTCTTTATAAATTGCCCAAATTCTCAAACGTTTTACAAATAACTTTCCCTACCTCAAAATATGAAACTTGTAGGGGATATATTAAACTAGAAGGTCACCAAAAATCAGAGCCATAGCCCTTGAATTGATGGCCCAAAATAGTGGCCAACAGAGGCTCAATTCTTATGTTTTTCTCTGTAAATTGTTGAATCATTTTTACTAAAATAAAATAAATGACCTATTTACCTTAGGAATTGACCTTAGTGATAAACATGAAAGCTATAGGAAATATTTTTATCTAATTGGTGTTAAAATATCAAAAATTAAATCTATGTGTAAGTATTTCAAAACGCTGTCGTAACTTTAAAACTAACAATTAAACTTGTACCTAAAATTGGATAAGTGTTCAAATGGTGTGTTATTTATGAGACTTGAGTCTGCGAATTTTATATGAAATTTGTGAGTAATTAGTATATGAAAATGATACTTTTGATGAAATGAACTCATACCGATGATTCGATTCTATGTTGCTTAAATTGTGATTATGCTTCACATGCTTGTACTTAATGCTTTAGCGAGTTGTGCCATGTGCCATGTCATGTTCATATACCATGCAATGATTAGGTATACACGAGAGACATATTGCACGTCATGGGCATTTCTCCATTTCATCTTGGGTTACTGGAGTCCCCTTTGAATCTTTCAATTGGGTTGTGTGACATGGAAATCATTGTACTGTGTTTGTGGATCTAGGACATCCCTGGTTGCCAGATGTGATATTGAATTAGAGGTTTTTATTATAAAAGAATGTTTAGGCATCATGGGTTTGTAACTAGGTTTATTTAGACTTTGGGTTCAACGCTTAACGAGCATCCTAATACTTAATGTGGGATCAGCTGGTCCGTATAAGAGAGGCTGCTAAATTTGGGTGAACCCCCCCCCCCCACATCGTTGCCATTGAGTAAAACGGTTGAGGCATATAGCCAAGGCGAGCGTTTACCTTT
>JAOTRH010184665.1:0-43079 GCA_034768845.1 Heliamphora exappendiculata | reverse complement strand
GTGCAAGAATTGACGATTCTAAGTGAGGTTAATACATCTAAAGATCATCGTCAAATCTTCATCTTCATCACTATATCGATTTCTTGAGAGGATTCTCAAGTTACAAAGTCCAGAGGAGAATTCCAATGGCAAGCAAGCACAGAATTGGCGCATGATAATTCGGCAAGAAGATGAGTAGCATTAGGTTGACGATTCAACTGGTTTTATAAGACTTTTCTTGTAACTAATACTTTTTAGTGCTTGTTTTTCTCGAACTAGGATTAGTCTCACGATTTTTTACCCTTGTAGAGTTTTTCACGTAAAAAGTCATCTGTCTCATCATGCGCTGAATGCGTTAGTTGTTGGAGTGGTTTTTTATCTCAAGATTGCATATCAAACTATCAAGTTTTTAGTTGCATATTAAAAAATTTATTTTTTTCAATTGGTATCAAAGTAGGTTTTTACTTAATCCTTGTTGCCTTGTTTGATTTGCTCTTATAAATTTCTTGGAAGAAGGTGCTTCCATTGGTAGACCTCCTCTTCTTGATGGGACTAATTACCTATTCTGGAAAGTTTGGATGAGGGCTTGTCTTAAGTCCATTGATGAGAGGGTGTGGTTAGCTGTGACTGACGGGTATGCTTACCAAACCATGACGGTTAATGAGAAAATTATCCCAAAATCTTCGGCTAAATAGGGTAGGACTGATTTTGAAAATGTCAGGTGGAATAGTAAGGCTATAAACGCCATCTTTAGCGGGGGTCGCTCAGGAGGAATTTCGTAGAATAAGTACTTGTGACTTAGCTAAAGAAGCGTGAAAAATATTGAAAATCACTCATGAAGGAATGCAAATGGCAAAAATCTCTAAACTTCAACGTCTTACCACAAATTTTGAAACTCTACGTATGAAAGAAGACGAGAAATTTGATGATTTTTATGATAAGTTAAGTGACATAGTTAATGCTTCATTTAATCTTGGTGAAAAGATTCCTAATTCAAAAATTATTCGAAAAATATTGAGATCGCTTTCCGAACGCTTCTAACCAAAAGTCACTACAATAGAGAAAAGTAAAGATATCGACTCTATTACAGTGGAAAGTTTGGTTGGAAACTTGCAAACGCATGAGCTAAATTTTTAAAATCATAAATTTTTAAAAAACTTGGCTTTCACTTCATCTCAAGGGTTTTCTTGTGACTCTGATGATAAATTTAATCCTGAGATGATGGCAATGCTTTTCAAAAAATGTAAGAAATTCTGGAAAAACAAAAAGCCGAATCAGGACGACAAATCTTACAAGCGATTTGGGAATGACAAACCTAATAATCGTCCAAAACTCTTTGATAAAAGGGACAAAAATCTCAAAATTCTGGTCTCTAGTGTTATGAGTGCAAAGGTTTTGGGCACATTGCTCAGGAATGTTCTAACAAGATGAAAAAGAAGCAAAAAGTGTTTACTGTAACTTGGGATGATGAAAGCAAACCTAAGTTGAGTGATGACAATGAGGAGCAATATGATGATAATAATGTCATAGTCTTTGTTGCTTCAGTTCACTTTGAGCCAAGTGACAATGACATAAATGAACCTGTAAATGAAGATGATAAAGATGATGAGATTGTTCAAATTGTTGAGGGAGAAGATAGTGACACTTTCCAAGTAGCTTACGATAAGCTTTACAAGGAGAGTTATGTATTAATTAAAAAATGTGCCAAGCTTGTCTTTCAACTTAAAACCTGTGAATGTGAGAAAGAAAAATTTGTGCAAGTGCTTCTGTTGGCTCAAGCAAAAGAAGATGATCTGAAAAATGAATCGAATATCTTGTGCATTAACTTGAAAAACTATAAACAAGTTAAAGAAAAGTTTATGCTATTGAATGATGATAAGTCTGCTAAAATGTCTAAGTTAGAATGTCATATCACTGATCTTAAAAAATGACTGAATCATACTAATGCTACTTTCAAGCGGTGGAATGCAGGGTCACGTGTGCTTTGGATGGACTTCTTGGTAATCAAAAGGCAGCTTGTGACAGAGCAAGCTTAGGATTTGCCAGTATGTCAAATCAATCCACAGGAAAACAAAAAGAACAAGCAGTCTTGCTATTTGTGAAAGCTAAGCAGGCAGATGAGGTGAAAGGCAAGAAAGAAGTGACTTTTACTAAAGTAAAGACAGAAGGAACAAGTACGATAGGTAAGGTCACCTTATAACGTGGCGAGGTAAAAAAGCCTAACTCTTCCCCTATCTGTCATCACTGCGGCATTCTGGGTCACATTCGTCCTTATTGCAAACTCTTACATTGCATGCCCATAACTAATAAGAAGTTTGTTCTCATCTGTCATTATTGTAGAGTGAGAGGTCATATCAGACCACATTGCTTTAAATTGCATGACATGTCTCATTTGAGTTATCTTGTCCCATTTCGCAAACCGTCCCTACCTAATGCCCCTAGAATACATGTAAAAGAGTTTGTTCCTGTGAAAACTAGAAAAGTCTGGGTTCAATCTAAAGATTTGAAAGCTTATGTGATTTAGACTGCTATGAAAGCTCAAAGTTCACACATGTGGTATCTTGACAGTGGTTGCTCTCGACATATGTCAAGGGACAGGTCTTTGTTTCCCTCTTTAGAGTCATATAATGGTGGGATGATGACTTTTGGGGATGAAAATTTCACAAAAATCATAGGAAAATGCACTATTTCTTCCCCTAGGCTTCCCAAATTGAAAAATGTTTTTTTGGTTGACGGTTTAAAGGCAAATCTGTTAAGCATCAGTCAGATGTGCGACACTCAACATGAAGTGCATTTTTCAAAAGATAATTGCATTATTTTAGATAAGAAAGGTAAAACTATCTTGCATAGTGTTAGAACGTTTGATAATTGTTATGACATTATTCCTTTAAATGATGAACTTGTAATTCTGTCAAAATTAATGATGTTGAATTGTGGCATCGGAGGCTTGGATATGCTAATTATAAGGATCTTATTAAGATTCCCAATAAAAATTTAATCAGAGAAATTCCAAAGTTGGGAAGTCAGTTGAATCGTGTCTGTGGTGCTTATCAGGTAGGTAAACAAACCAGACTTCCACATAAGAAGACTGATAATTTAGGCACCAAAGCTCCTCTAGAGCGTATTCATATGGATTTGATGGAACAACGAGGACAGAACGTTTAGAAAATAAAAAATACATTTTTGTGGCTGTGGATGACTTCCCTCGGTTTACTTGGGTTAATTTTTTAAGAGAGAAGTCTGACACGTTCTCTATTTTTCACAATTTTGTTACCCGCACTCGGTCTAATCATAGTAAGGAGTTTGAAAACTCCAAATTTATTTCATTTTGTGAAGAATTAGGTATACATCATGAATTTTCTGTGCCAAAAACTCCTTAGCAAGATGGGGTGGCTAAAAGGAAAAATCGGGTTCTTCAAGAAATGGCATGGGTCATATTGCATGATAAGAAGGTTCCACAATATTTTTGGGCAAACGCGGTAAATACTGCATGTTATATAATTAACCGTGTCTATCTGAGATCAGGAACTCTTTACACGCCCTATGAACTTTGGAAAGGAACGAAGTCGAATGTCAAATACTTTCGGACTTTTGGTAGTAAATGCTACATTTTTTGGGATAGAAAATAGCTAGGTAAATTTGACTCCCGTAGTGATGAAGGAATCTTCTTAGGCTACTCCACAAATAACCGTGCATATAGAGTTTTTGACAATAAAACATATACTGTTATGGAATCTATAAACGTGGTTATTGATGATGAACCAATTTTTACTCTTGTTGAGGTTGATTTTCCTATTTTAGGCACACTCATTGAAGAACTGAAAGCTGAAAAAGCTGAAAGTCAGTCAACACCGGAAGGACGTGAAGACCCTACTAAGAAGACTCCCAGAAGTGTGAAAGAGAGAACTCAAGTGCAAGAATCATAAAACCTTTCTCAAATCCTACGCCAAGCGTCCGGTCCTTTTGGAACAGAGCATGGTTCTTCGGGATTTCCTTGATAATGCCATCATTGCATAGTTCCTCGCCCTTAAGTGGGAGTCTCTTTTATCTTTTAATTCATCTATGTCAGTGAACCTTTCTCTAGTCCGAGAGTTTTATAACTCTCTTGTTGAGCTCTCCTTTGGGATTGACTCTTTTTTTGGTCATATCCGCGGAGTTGATTTCACGATCACTCTGCACACTATCGCGTCCTGGCTTGGTCTTGAGTCTCGACCAGTTGATGCCATCTTTCCTCGCTGTTCTTTTTTCGTGAGGAATCTTTTGATTATGGCCCTATCGCTTCGGTTATTTGTGGTTCCCCTCATCATTGGGTTGCGTGCGTCTTAATCCTTCAACGGGATCTTACCTCAGATTATCGCCTTCTTAGTCTCATCATCTGTGCCAACATTGCTCCTAAAGGCCACACGTCTGAGATTTCTTAGCCTCATGGTTATCTTATGTGGTCCATTATAAATTGCAAATATGTTGATATTTATCTTGTAATGTTTTATGCTCTTGTGAGAGTGGTTGGTGGTAAATCTTCGCTTAGCCTTCCCTTTGGATTCTTTATCACCTAGTTTCTTTGCTCCATTTGTGTCCCAGAATATCATTCCGAGGTCCATTTTGATGAGCTTTCTTTTCTCCCTAAACCTATTTCCAAAACCACCCTTAAATAGAGCTCTTCCCATATTCCCAAGGTTTCCCCCACTGTAGGTAGTTCTAGGTCTAGAGTTGCTGATTCGAAGGAGCTGGGTCTCGACCCCGAGGTTGATTTTTCCCCAGAGCCCGAGGTTCTTGATCATTTGGCCAGACTGGAGGTTGAGGTATGTTTGATCCGCGATGATGTCAACCTCATTCATGCGGATGTCCAAGGTCTCATTTAACATGAGCATGCCGTCTAGCAAGAGCAACAGAAGTTCATGGCCTTTGTTTGTGCTCGTCTTCCATCGTCTCAGTGACTTCTGTGCCTCTCATTGGCAATTCCGTGCCAAAGGGGGAGATTTGGTCATGTTTTGGTATACTGGTATTGTGACATGGCATTGTTCGTTCTTTTGGCCACTCTTAGATATACTTCTTTTTGTGGTATAGTTGGGATAGATATGGATACATTTTTTTGTGGTATAGTTGGGAAAGATATGGATACATTTTTTTTCTAAATTGTTGGTAGCTTGGCATGGATATATTTTTTTGTTGGTCTAATTGGTTTGGCTATATGATAGGTTCTTACTGTTGTTGGTTGACCATGATTCTTGGATATACTTGTGATACTCTGATCTTGGATTCTTGATACCTGAGTCTCTTTGGATATCTCTGTGGCCATATTCTTGTTTATGCCAGTTGCATTCATGTCGTTGAGTGTTTTTGTTACAGAATTGCCAAAGAAGGATATTGTTAGGAATCTTTTTCTAATGTCATGTTTTCACCTCATTTGGCAAGTATGTGACATAATCAGTGTATTCATTTTCTTGATTAATTATTTTTCGATATGATGCGCGTTTATCTTTGAAATTGTATTTTTGTAGAGTTGAATAGAAAGATGCAATCAATGGGTCCCAAGTCTTGACCTATCTGCAATAGCTTTTTGCTCATTGACTGGCATGACCGCTCGAGCGGTCTATCTTGAGACATACTTATTTTTTAAGTAAGGTTAGCAGCCTTTTGTCTATATAATCCTGTTTAGGTAAAACTGTAGTTTTTGAGTGTTTTATTTTGTCGTTTGAGAGGCTGCTGCTGATTTGAGGGGGAGTTCTTTTGTGCAAGAATTGACGATTCTAAGTGAGGTTAATACATCTAAAGATCATCATCAAATCTTCATCTTCATCATCGCATCTATTACTTGAGAGGATTCTCAAGTCACAAAGTTCGGAGGAGAATTCCAACGGCAAGCAAGCAAAGAATTGGCACACGAGGATTCAGTAAGAAGACAAGTAGCATTAGGTTGAGAATTCAACTGATTTTGTAAGACGTTTCTTGTAACCAATACTTTTTAGTGCTTGTTTTTCTCGGATTATGATTAGTCCCGTGATTTTTTAACCTTGTTGGGGTTTTTCATGTAAAAAGTCACCTGTCTCATCATGTGCTGAATGTGTTAGTTGTTGGAGTGGGTTTTTATCTCAGTATTGCATATCAAACTATCAAGTTTTTAGTTGCATATTAAAAAATTAGTTTTTTTCAAACTTGTTATCTTGTGATTTGAAGATTAAATTTGTGTTTAATTTGCATGAATTAGGTTATGGTTTAATTAAAGTACCGAGACAATGTATGGAACTAGTTTGTGTTTGACTAAGTCCACGGCAAAAGTTCGAAAACTTGTGCAAGATTAGTTGTCCTACCCATTGGGTTAATTCTCGTAAAAGTGTGCAGGAGTGCCCTACTCATCGGTTTCATGTGGGAATCATAAAGGAGTGCGATTATTAGAGCAAATTATAAAACTTGTGGTGGTTACATATTGGGTCTTGAGTGGCCCGATCGAGTGTAATTGCACGAGAGTTTATAATTGTCGCTCGGAGTTGGTACCTAATTGAAACCTTGAACTTGAATTTGTTGTGATATTATAAAATATGTAAATTGTTGGATATGATGAGAAACTTGAAATCTTAAAATATCGGTGAACATGAATTCATGGATAAAATGATGAGACTCGAAGTTGGCTGAATTAATTGAGAAAGATGAGTTTAACGTTATCTTGCTAATTTATGAAAAATCGGTTATGTGGGATACTACTTTTGATAAAAACCTATTAAGTATTGTTGTATATTTCTCCATATACATACTAGAATATTGTGATACCCACATAATTACCATTACAACTCACACATTTACTTTGGTTAGTCATCTATCCTACGAGTTTTGGTTCATGTTATTTGAATAAATTTTTTTTTCAGGTCACGACGATAACCCGATGGTCTAGGGAGAATCAAGTAGTTTGGAAAAGTTTGGGGAATTATGATTTAAAAAATTAGTAGTATAGTTTTGGAGTTGTTGGAAATGGAGTATATTGATGTATTTTGGGAACTTTGAAGAATTATGATTTTTGGTTTGTAAGGCTATAAGGCTAAACTATGTACTTATGGATAAACTCTTGGGAGGGTTTTATTTTGTTAAGATTTGGCCTCTTAATTATCTAACTTCATAATTTGAAAAGTTTTAAGTAATTGTTCCATGTTTTATGATGTTTGGAGAAGTTATAATTATGAGTTGTATGCCTAATTGAGTGTCAGAATTGAGCTTGATATTAATATAGTTTATTGCGGGGATAGTTATGTTGTTGGATTGTCTAAAACATAAGAGAAACTTTGCCAAAATTTTCTAAAATTTTTATACTTATTATATTTTCTAAAAATTAGAGCGTGACAAATTGGTATCAGAGCTCCAGGTTTGAATACGTAGGAGCCGTGGGATATGGTTGCATCAATGTGTGTGGGAAGCCTTGTGTTTGTGTGTTATGTGCAAATGCTGACTTGCTTGATTAATGAGAAGGTGCTTATGTTGACATGCTCTATGTGTTATATATTATGTGTTAAGTGTTATATGTAGGCATTGAGGTTGAACTTTGGAATGACGTGTCTTGCCTTCGGGCGTCCAGTTAAGTAATTTAGGGTTCGATTTAAAAGGACGTTTGGCCAACGTCATTTCTAATGGGAAATTAGAATGAGTTGCCCAGATTAACGTTTTATTCTATTAGTGCTCCTCGTATACATCGTGTGTATTTATATGGTTAGAAATTGTTAGGCAATGTTTAAAAAGTGGAAGTGTGACGTATCCTAAAATTTTGTGTATTGATATTCTTTTTTTTCTTTTATGTAGAATATGTTACCGCGACGAGGCCATAGTTGTGGCCGTGGTTGGGGGAGAGAACATGCGCAAGTTCCTGAAGTAGGGAAAATTAATGCCCCTCAAGAACCAGTATGGGGTATTGAATTTATGAGAGAGATGATGAATACGATGCGAGCATTGGTCGAGGCAACAAGAGTAGGAGCTAGGGCTCCTAAGTCTTAAGCCATAGTGGCTATGAGGGAATTCTAACGGTTGGACCCTCCAACATTTAACGACAAACCTGACCCAAAAATGGCTATCAAATGGTTAGAATTGACTATAAGGATTCTTGACACCCTTCAGATAATGGAAGATGAATTAAGGGTAAGTCTTGTTGTGACACCTCGTTTTCCGGGCATGCCGGGACATATGTAACTATAAATAAAGGACATATTCTAGCCTAACATTCATAGATAAATAAGATAGTTACTACATCATTAACTGTTTAGAATTTGTTCGAAATACTTAATAATTATAGTTATCCAGAGAACTTAACAAAAGTTACATTATGTCCGTGAAAAACTGAACAAAAAGATCGAAGAATAAATATCCTCCGTCTTCAAGCAGCATTGTTGAGGTTAACCGACTCCTGCCTCTCTCCATGCTCCTCGAGGTTTTCTTCTCTTACGAACATACCCTTTTCAAACGGTTCTTCTTCTTTACCTGTGGCACGATTGCCATGAGCCGGAGCCTAGAAGAAAATTTTCTAAACCGTCTAATAAACTCACGATAAGATATTCTACAATACATATCGTATAACACTCAATGCAAAGTTAAGGGGACAGAGATATAGGAAAATTATCATTTTAACAAAATGAGCACAGAGTAGAATAGTAGTGTGAGTGCATGATGCAGATGAATGCAGTGCAGATACCCAACCCGACTTGTATCCAGAAATAAAAATAGGAGTTCCACTTTAAGACTTATTTCTATTACTTGTATGGACTTAGTATCATTATTGCCGCTTTAGGGACTTATTGTCATTGCTATGATGGGACTTGTTGTCATTGCTGCCTCAGGAACTTATTGTCAATGCCGTGATGGGACTTTATATTATTGTCGCCTCAGGGACTTATTGTCAATGCCGAATGCCGCGATGGGACTTTATGGACTTTATATTATTGCCAACTCAGGGACTTATTGTCAATGCCGAACGCCGTGATGGGACTTTATATTATTGCCACCTCAGGGATTTATTATTAATGTTGTGATGGGACTTTATATTATTGCCGCCTTGAGAAATTATTGTCAATGCTGTGATGGGACTTTATATTATTGTCGCCTTGAGAAATTATTGTCAATGCCGCGATGGGACTTTATATTATTGCCACCTTATGGACTTATTGTCAATGCCGTGATGGAACTTTATATTATTGCCATATTATTGCCACATCAGGAACTTATTGTCATTGCCTTGATGAAACTTTATGTTATTGCCACATCAGGGACTTATTATCATTGCCGTGATGAGACTTTATAGGGGTTACCCACATTAAAAAACTAGGATGCTCGCTTAATATCAGCCCAAGGTCTAAATTAAATTTACTGACGAACCCATGGTGCCTAAACCTCCTTTTTATATTAAAAATCTCTAATTTTATTTTCAAACATGGCAACCAGGGGCGCCCTAGACCCATAACCACTGAACAACGATTCCCAGCCCAATTTGAAAGGTACGAAGGACTTTGATAGCCCAAGATGCAATGTAGGAATGCCCACGAATGTGCAATATGCCTCTTGTGTACAACTAATCATTGCATGGTGTATTAACATGACATAGCACATGGTACAACTTGCTAAAGTATTACGCACAAGTATGCGAACCATAACCATAATTCATGTGGAATAAAATTGAACCATCGGCATGAGTTCAATTCATCAAGCATCACTTTCAAATACTAATTACTTACAAAGTTCATATAAGATTCACATACTCAAGTCTCATAAATAACACCCCATTCGAAAACTTAGCCTATTTTAGGTACAAGTTTAATTGCTAGTTTTAAAGTTACAATAGCGTTTTGAAGTACTTACGCGTAGATTTAATTTTTTATATTTTAACACCAATTAGATAAAAATATTCCCTACAATTTTTATATTTATCACTAAAGCTAGATCCTAAGGCACGGGGGTCATTTATTTTATTCAAATAAAAATGGTTCAGCAATTTATAGAGAAATACATAGGAATTGAGCTTCTATTGGCCACTATTTTCGGGCATCAATTCAAGGGCTATGGCTCTAATTTTTGGTGAGATTCTATTTTCAGGTGTTCCCTACAAATTTCATGTTTTGAGTTAGGATAATTTATTTGAAAAAAGTTTGAGAATTTGGCCGATTTATAAAATGGGTTCAGTCAGCCTAAAAAGGGTCTGTAGAGTGTGTTTTTGACAGAGAATTCTTAAAACCTTTGAGGTATCATCCTGGGGTATTTTGGGCTAATTCTTGTTCAGTAACTAATTTAATATGTTAGTTACATTTTTCATGTTTTCCACTTTTGGAATTGGCTTCTAAAAAGTTGGGTTTTGGGTCTCATAATAATGTGTGACAGAGAGGTCTGTCAGTCACTAAATCTTAATAGTGACTTTGGGAAGGCTTTTTATCTATCAAGGCTTCATATTTTTGGCTCATTTTTAGTGGACAGAAAGATAAATATGTCTTATACAAGTTTTATGTTTTGACCTAAGCTCGGTTCTCATTCTAACCTAATGTTTTTAGGTCTGCAACTAAGAGTGGTCAAGATCTGATACTATTTGAAAAAAATGAGATATTTGGAGTTCTACCCAACGAAATCACTTCAAACCAATTTTTTATGAAAGATAACTCGAAAATCTAGATCTCAACACAAAAATCACTTTAAGATCATTTTTCTACGATTAGTTATGTTATTTTAAAGTTGGTTCCAAAAAGTGAGTGAGTCCAGAAAATTAGTCTACCTAGGGTTTCAATTGCCTTGCTTATGTTATGTACATTTGTGACCTATTTTCTTTGCATGCATGTTATAAGCTCACATAAACCAAAACTCCAAAACATTTTTAAGCCATAAAACTCTAGAATAAACACATACAAAGTTTACTCATACATAAATAGTCTCTAAATCACTCATTTAATGCCTTTTGACTCATTCTTCGTTTTATTTTGTTACGGTTTGTTATAGAGATGGATTGAGGGGTATCTTGGGGGAGAATATCAAAAAATTTAAGGGAGTTTCTTACCTTATTTGATGCTCAAATGGTTGAAGAAAAAATGAACTTAGCTTCAATGCTCCTTCCTTGGTCCTTTCCTCCTTCATCTTTCTTCCTTCTTTCTTTTTTTCTCCTTCTTCTCTCTTAAAACACTTAGATAATTTGTGGTAGCTCTCCCTCACCTCTCTCAGCCAAAAATGGAGAATGGAAGGGGTGGGTTGGGTCTTAGTTTTTTTTTTTATAGAAAATTTGGTTAGTGGTTTCAATGATGATAATAAGCTTTAATTTAATTTCTCTTAGATTTCATTAGGTGCATGGGGTGATGAGATTTATTTGAGAGAGATATATGTCAGTCTTTTGCAGGTGGGATACGGCTGGGACTGTTTGGGATACTAAAAAGCTGAATTTGTATTTAATTAGGGTTTTAAATTGTATTTTGGTACATTTTTGTGAATATAAATGCATAAAATATTAATTTTATGTACCTAAACCTACTAAAACCTATTATATTAATGTATTTATAATTAATTTAATCTTTTCTTGATTTATCATAATTTTGATCGTAATTAATTAAATAAGTATAGGCTTTTAAGCTAAATTAAGCTAATTTGACTAGAATTGACTTTTTGACTTATTTATTGTGTTGAGATTTTAAATAATTATTTGTTTATTTTTGTTGTGCTATATTATTATATTAGTATATATATTACTTGTATAAAAAGTATTTGATCAAAATAATGCTTAATTTTTACATTTTTTTCTCATTTTTAGGTTTAAAGAGGCAAAACGTAGCTTTTTGGGCACAAATTCCTAGGTGGCTGGCCATGCATGGGTAATTTGGTCATTTTTGTTGTTATTTTTTATTTTATTAATTAATTATATATAAATATCTTATTTTGGGTGACCATTTGTCAAATTTTAAATTTTTAGAACTTTTTGCTGTACTATGGGCAAAATGGTCAATTTACCTTAGTTATGAAAATTTTAAAATTTTAATTTAAAATTTTATATTATTTACTTAGTTTAAGTTGTCCTGAGATTTTTGTAAGTGTTAGGGTTTTATCTCTGAGCATTTGGTCTCATTTAGGATTTTCTGGTCAAAATTAGGGCTTTGGCCTAGTTAAGGTTTTTTTTGTTTATGTAGCGAGCTAAATTCTCATCGTCCATCTATCGTTAATACTAGAGTTTGATCCGGGTTTTTATAATTTAGGTGGTTACTACTAGGGTTTGGACCGGCGTGTTACACTTGTCGTGTTTCAGCTCATAGGAGATGCTCACGAGTGGTGGAGGTTCACTAGGATGGCTGTTGAGAGCACATGGGCGGCCTTTACTAAGGTATTTCTTGAAAAGTACTTTCTAGAATCATTAAGGAATCTTTATAGGGAGGAGTTTCTTTCCCTGACGCAAGGGAAAATGACAATTATATAGTATGAAGAAAAGTTTATAAGTTTGTCCCGTTTCGCTCTTGAGGTGATAGCTACAGAGGAATTGCACGCAAAGTGATTTGAACGGGCTCTTCGACCTTCTATTTGGGATCGAGTGGCAACCTTGAAAATTTGTGTATTTACTGAGCTCGTGGAGTCGGCGATCACTGTCGAAAATACCTTGCTTGAAACGTGTAAGGCCAGAGAGTCTAAGAAACCACATGGAGGAGTAATCGCACAATTAGAGGGACATCCACCAAAGGGGCAGAGACCATCAGGATCCAGTTCTTTACCTGCCAGACCACATCAGTAGTCACGTTTTGCCTCTGCACTTTCAGTGGTTTCTTCTGGACGTTTGGGACAAGGAGAGATTATTTGTTTTACTTGTAGGCAGCTGGGACATCGGGCAAATGAGTGCCTATAGAAGGAAAAATCTCAAGGGCAATCCCAAGGACAGTCTCAGGGACAGACTCTAGGTTAGTCCTAAGGGCGGGGACCACCTATTTGATACCAGTGCCGCTAGATAGGATATTATCGTCTGAGTAGCCCTTAAGGAAGGAATACCCAGAGCGCATCTAGTGTGCATCCTACTCAGTTAGCCCATGGACGGTATAATTATAGTTAGCAGCAACAGTCCGGGACATAGACTGTCAGGGTGGCAGCAGACACCACTCCAGCTTGATCAGTGAGGCAGTCAGGGACACAGGGCTATAGTAGGCAGAGTCGGGGAGTTTGGGGATAAATCTTTACCTTCTTAGAGCTGAATACTTTGAAGGCAACAGTCGTGTCGAATACAGTAGCTAGTACATCCGTGATCAGAGGTACCGTCCTACTATTCAGTTCACAGGCTAGAGTTCTCATTGACATAGGAGCCTCACATTCATTCATTGCATTTTCATGTGCACTTGCATTGGGTTTGGAGATCGAAATGTTGGATAGTATTCTATGTGTAGAGACCCCAGTGGGAGGAGGTGCTATACTGAAACGAATTTGTAGAAGTTGTGAGATAGAGATTTCCAGTCGTTACCTATCCTTCGTTCTTATAGTTCTCGACATGACCTCTTTCGGCATCATTTTGGGGATGGATTGGTTGACTACTTACCGTGCTTATATTGATTGCGATTGACAACGAGTCCACCTTTGTATGTCGGAGGGTGACCGTTTCTATTTTGTGGGTGACTGAGATGATAGTTGGGTACCTAAGCTTCACGGCTCACGAAACTGTGGAAATCTTAGCCCTCTCTTCTCGACCTTGTTGTAGAATTAAATTGACTTCATTCAAGGGGAACTTCCTTCCGTTGTTTGCGACTTTCTTGACGTCTTTTCGGAGTATTTGTTTGAACTACTGCCCCAACAAAAAGTTGAGTTTTCTATTAACCTTCTTCTGGGGATCGCCCTCATTTCTATGCCCCCTTATCATTTCACACTGGTCGAATTACAAGAATTGAAAATACAGCTTCAGGAGTTGCTGGATAAGGGTTTCATATGCCCGAGTACCTTGCCTTGGGGAACTCCTACCTTATTTGCTACGAAGAAAGATGGATCTTTACGCCTATATATCAACTATTGAAAACTAAATCAAGTAACCGTGAAAAATAAATACGCCATGCCTAGAATCGGCAATTTGTTTAATCAGCTTAGAGGCTCTTGTTGCTTTTCGAAGAGTAACTTAAGAACGGGTTATCATCAATTACGGGTCAAGGAGGAGGATGTTGCAAAGACTTCATTTCTCACATGCTATGAACATTATGAATTTCTCGTTATGTCGTTTGGTTTAACCAACGCTTAAGTTACATTTTATGAATCTCATGAATCGTATTTTTTGCCCATACCATGATAGGTCTGTAGCAGTATTCGTGGATGATATTCTTATTTATTCGCCATTGGAGGAGGCACACAGAGAGCATTTATGCATCCTTTACAACTCCTATGGGAATATCAGTTATACGCCAAATTGGAGAAATGTGAGTTTTGGCTATTATTGGTGAAATTCCTTTGACATGTAGTGTCAAAAGATGGTTTATTAGTAGATTCTTCCAAAATTAAGGCGGTGATGAATTGGGAATGCCGTAAAAGTGTATTTGAGATTTGAAGTTTCTTGGGATTAGTGGGCTACTACAGGAGATTTGTTAAAGACTTTTCTAAGCTTGTTGCACCCATGATACGTCTGATACGCGAAGGGATAAAATTCACATGGAATGAAGCTTTTGAGTTTGCTTTTCTAGAGTTGAAGAAGAGATTGACGAGTGCGCCTGTCTTAATTATACTGGAGCGAGGGCTAGGGTACAACGTTTATTGTGATGCTTCACATGATAGATTGGGATGTGGTCTAATGCAACAAGGCAAAGTTGTTGCTTATAGCTCTCGACAGTTGAAGACACACGAAAAGAATTACCTGACACACGATTTGGAGCTTGCAACTATCGCTTTTGCTTTGAAGATATGGAGGCATTTTCTATATGGTGAACGCTTCGAAGTATTTTCGGATCATAAAAGTCTAAAGTATTTGTTCTCACAGAATGATTTGAATTTACACCAATATTGATGGATGGAATAGTTGAGAGATTATGACTTTGACTTGCAATACCATTCGAGGAAGGCAAATGAGGTAGCCGATGCGCTTAGTAGAAAATCCTTTAGTTCCTTGGCTTGCATTGCCATACGGGAGTGGAGTATGCTTAGAAAAGTTTAAGAGTTCGAATTGTAGCTTGTTGAAACCGATGAGCGTGCCACATTACTTACGACAGTTTCACAGCCCACCTTTACTAGTTGTGTTATTGAGGCTCAGCAGCAAGACAGTGAGACTCAAATGATTCTTGATTGCATTAGGAGTGGTGATGGTGTACAAGGATGGGCATTCCATTCTGATCAGAGTTTGAGGTTTTTAGGGAGACTTTGTGCTAGAATCATGTCGTGATGACGTGTTCCAAGAGTTTCATCATTCTCGTCTAGCGGTGCATTCGGGTGGCACCAAATGTACCACGACCTACACCGTCAGTTCTGGTGGAATGGTATGAAGAGGGACATTGTGCCTTTTGTTTCTCGGTGTCTTACATGCCAACAAGCAAAGGCTGAGCATTAGAGACCTGATGGACTTCTATATCCATTGGCAGTATCAGAGTGAAAGTAGGAGAATGTGACGATGGACTTCGTTTTAGGGCTTTCAAGATCACCAAAGGGTCATGATGCTATTTGGGTTGTGGTTGATCGACTGACAAAATTCGCTCACCTTCTCTCTATCCGTATGACCAATTCAGTGGATAAGCTCAGTAGATTATATGTTCAAAAAATTATATGACTTCATGGAGTACTTGTGACCATTGTTTCTGATCGAGATCCTAGGTTTACTTTATGGATTTGGCAGAGTTTGTAGTCAGCTTTGGGGATGAGTCTACTTTTCAGCACAACATTCCATCCTTAGGCGGACGACCAATTCGAACACACCATTCAAATCCTAGAGGATATGCTACGTACATGCGTGCTAGACTTTCGTGGTTCGTGAGAGGATCATTTATCACTGGTGGAATTTGCGTACAATAATAGCTACCAATCGAGCATAGAGATGGTGCCTTCCGAGGCTTTATATGGTAGACCATGCAGATCATCAATTTGTTAGACGATGTTTGGGAGACGACCGTGTTAGGGTCGGATCTAGTTCGGGAGACGACTAAGAAGATTGCTACTATTCGTCAACGCCTTGTGACTACCCAAAGTTTCCTAAAGAGTTACGCAGATCGAAGGAGAAAATCGTTAGAGTTTAATGTGGGGGATCATGTATATTTGAAGGTCTCACCGCGAAGGGGATTAATGAGGTTTGATAGGAATGGGAAGCTATCATCGCGCTATATCGAACCCTTTGAGATTCTTGAGAAGATTAGAGAGGTGGCCTACTATCTTGCCTGGTCTCCATACCTTTCAGTGGTACACAATGTTTTCTATGTGTCTATGCTACAAAAATATGAGCTGGATCCTTCACACATTCTCGACTGTACTAAATTTCAAGTTAGAGATGATATCACGTATGAAGAGCGGTCGATCAAGATTTTGGACACCAAAGAGAAAGTGTTAGGCAGGAGGACAATTTCTTACATTAAGGTTTCGTGGCTTCACTATGGGGTTGAGGAAGCTGCTCGGGAACTCGAGTCTGAAATTCGCTCTAAGTAACCAGAGTTGTTCTCATCTTGACGTGTGCTAAATTTTTGGGAAGAAATTCTTTAAGGAAAAATAGTTGTAGAAATCGGGTACATTCTATTTATTTTAACTATTTTAATTATTTGAATTATTTAAAAGTTTTCCTAATTATTTAAATTGAATAAAAATGTGGTTCTAATTGACACGCGTTGCATATTCTTTGGGTAAGCGTAGATATGGGAAAATTAGTTTGAGGGTAATTTGGGATTTCAATAAATTTTGAGAACATAATTTTCTAAAATTATTCTGAAGTTAAAATATCAATTTTGGTGTAATTTGAATGTGGTTATATGTATTAGTTAGTTGTTGGATTATTGGGAATGTATAATGAAAAGTCATGTTTTTTATGTATTTTATTATGAATCATTGGCATATTAATAAGAAACAATTTGAGATAAATTTGCATTTATGGTTTCATATTTATATTTGTGATGTATGAATGCATAATCCGTATATTCTGTCCAGTATCTGACTCGGTGCGTGCTACACGGAAGATCGGGTCAAAGGTTCTGACAGATTATATAGGTAGGCTCACAATCGCAATGGAATCGGACATTCCATTGGTACGAGTGTGGTACATCATTATAGTAGCTAGTCTTGGTTAAGTCGAATGGATCGAATTCAGGTTTTGAAAATTCGATGTTCGAGCTCGATGTGTTGGTACACTTAGAGTGTATTGAGCGGGATCAACGGGATTATCGATTCTATACTGACTCTATGAATTGATCCACATCCCGTATTATCATGTATTGCACAAACTCTTAATTCAGAAGTGATTGATTAATTGTGTCTAGATGATATACAGTACTTTGAGTCATCAATAGTTGAGATTTTATCCATGAGATCAACAATACCGATGAGTTGGGTACTGACGTTATTTGTTCGACGATTGATAATCAGCTGACGAAAACCACGTCTAATTTAGGTTGAGGAGTTTCTACTCGTGTGCTTTGCTTATAGGTTTGATTATGCTAAACATGTACAATGTATCTTCGAATCTGGCATATCAAAAGGTTAAGCGGCGCGGTTGCGAGGAGAAGAGGATAATTAAATCGGGTTGTTAGTAACTCAATTTATTTATCGGGAATCTATATCTTAAACGTTGGGAGAATTCAGTTCATTTGATAATCGAAAATTCAAAACATAATTTGAGTTTGGGTCGGGAGTTCAGTCAGGACCTTTAGTGGAATAAGTTCTGGTTCGTGCGAGAAATGATTAAACTCGGGGACAAAGTTAGGAATATCCAATTTTTTCTTATTGATTTCGGTTATTATTTAATTTAATTTGAATGCCGGTTTGCCATCGAGAATATTCAGGAATTAAATTGAATTGTTGGAGGACGATTTTAGAATTTGGCACACCTAGGGATTACTCTCTAGGTGGCCGGCCCTAATAGAGGGGGTGGAGATTTGATTTTAGATGGATATGTATCTCTTTCTTATTTTAAGGGATAGAAAGATACATATACCATATATATCTTAATGAATATATGCAAATATATAATTAAGAGGCAAAACATAACCCTAATCCCATCCATAGCCGCCGCCCCTCTCCTCATTTTGGCAATTAATTTTGCCTCATTTGGAGAGAAAAATGTGAGAAGAAACCAAGAGAAGAAAAAGTCTTCGATCGAAATCGGTGTCAACACACCGTGATCGTCGTAGTGCGTCCGGGACATACGTGAGAAGATTGCAAGGTCGTCTTCAACATATTCGAGACTTCTTGAAACTTTTTGACAAGTTTCATAAATGTATTATGCTATTTAAATTAATATTGTTATTTACTTTCATGAAAAACGCACACGTTGTTTTTTACGGTCACGACGTCGGTTCTAATTTTTTAATTTTTGCTCCAACAATAGTATCAGAGCCGTGGTTGCATTTTTCATGAAAAATCAATGTGCTAACCTTTGTTTTGCAGTCTATGTCGTTACGATTCGGTTAAATGCAAGTATCAATGTATGTATGGTTTGCATCATTTTTTTAATCGTTTATCTCGACAGTTTTAATTTGAGATTAGATCGGTTGTACGCCTCCTACGTGGGGTATAGGTTTTTGACGATGTAATCTATTATTTCATTCATTTTTGAGATCAATTTTGTAGTCGAATCACACAAAACGAGGAATGAAAACAAAAAAAGGACATGGCGGCGGCGGCATGGCCTGTTCGGCAGAACAGTGGTGCCATCTTCGGGGCTCGTTTTCAGGACTTTCGAAAATCTTTTTAGAAGCTATTTTTTTGCCAAAATTAAGGTTGTCCGTGGACTATCTGATGGTGGTTCGATTGCGGTTAGAGGATGGTGGCAAAGGGGTCAAAAGGTGCTTCAAAGTAGGTCGCGCACTGTGGCGCCCTGTAGAAATTTCGGCACTTTGAGGATTTTTTTGGGGCACTTCGGCTTCGAATTTTCACCCAATTTTTTTTGGAAATCAAAACCCCAATGTGCTCTACCTACCATAATGTTTTGGGGGTTCAGAAATGGCGGCAAGGCTGTTAAACTGCGGCTGGAAAAAGGCGGCGTGGTGCTCTCTACACAATAGAATTTTTGACACCTAAAGGGGCTGTTTGGGCTTCTTTTTTCTCATTTTTTCGGTGTTCCAGCGATGGTCCGAGGCTGTGACGGTGGTCCGGAGGCAGAGAAAAACTTTCGGGTCTTTGACGACTTGTTTAGCGTTCTAAAACCATAGGCGTTTAATCTTTAATTCGAGACCGTCAGATTAAAAGTTTAAACGGATGGACTGGATCATAACGACTTAATTTATATTTATCTTATCGTTATTTAATTATTTGTTTATTTATTTTATTTAATTGCATGTATAAATTTTATTTTATTTATTTTTCCTTTTATTCATGATTTTAATTATTGGAAGTATATTAGAAAAAACGGTTTTATAAAATATATAGTCATAACAATTTTTTAAAATGGGAATATAAATAGATAATTATTTATTTAATTTTTGTGTCAAAATTAATTAAATTTTTTTAATTAAAACTCGAGTAATTAATTTCTTTCAGAAAATTAAATAATGAAGTTTTTTTTGTTTATTTTATTATGCTTAATGAAGAAATATTTTAATTGATTAAAACTGGATTTATTTTAATTAGAAATTAAAATATGTTTAATCGTTTAAAATGAACAAAAAGAAAAAACTCTCGATTTTTTAAAATATTAAGTGGAAGAAGGGTTTAGTCACAGATAAATCATACGGTCTCCATTACACGTTCGTAAGAGATGTGATTATAGCTCGCGCGCTAGCTTCGACTATCGGTCTCCATAAGGAAGGGTTATAGTCATGGTATCTCCGGCACGAATCTTCGAAAGAAGTAAATTTGAGTATAGTGCGAAATAGGGTTCGATCACACCGGGTCTAGGGTTTTGACACGATATTTTTAAATTAAGGGTAATAGTTATACACTTAACTCGTGAATAAAATTATCCTCCCTAAGGAGTCACTATTTTTAATTGTGGGGACCAAAATTAATTGACTTTTTAATTTACATGGAATGTCCTATATCAAGGAATGAAAAATCTAGTAGTTTTTTATTCGTTAATTGTTAGTCGTTCACACTACGTGGCCTATCAATTGATGTGACTCTAGGCCGGTGGTTTTTTATTATGATATTTTGTTCCGACAGTAAATTGATAGACTGGCATATTTGTCCGGACGGATGTTGATTAGTAGACGTCCACACTACGTGGCCTGCTTAATCACGAAGGATTCGGGCTGCCAATAATTCTTTTTTAAATTAAAAGGTTGAGGACCCTAATTTGATAAAAGAATTAAAAAGTTTTTTCTTTTGTTTCTCAGGATTAATAATGGGATCATTCAATCCACTTGCGGCAATTCTCATGGAACATAAACTAACTGGACCAAATTTTATCACATAAAAACGGAATCTCGATATTGTTTTGACTTTTGACGACTATAGGTTTGTGTTGCATGACCCATGTCCTCCCACTCCTCATAGTGGATCCACCGAACAGGAGATCCAGGATTATGAGAAGTGGGTGAAGGCTGATCGGATAGCTAGCTGTTACATCTTGGCATCTATGCCGGATGTTTTACAAAGTCAGCATCAGTCTATGGCATCTGTAGCTGAGATCATGTTGAATCTTACAGAAATATTTGGTGATCAGGGTTTGGCAGCAAGGCAGGTGACCATGAGGGCTCTCATGAATACAACCATGGCTGAGGGTACAACTGTTAGGGACCATATTTTGAAGATGATCGGCCTTCTTAACGAGCTGGAGGTCCTTGGAGCATAAATCGATGCAGAATCCCAAATCGATATCGTGCTCCAGTCACTGCCTGATTCGTTTCAATAATTCTGCCTCAACTATACTATGAACAAACGAGATTTTTCTCTAGCAGAATTGTTGAAATAACTACAGGCAGCGAAATGTGTTATCCGCAAGCCAACCCTTGCATTTGTTGCTGAAAAGGCATCTACTTCTAGGCTAAGAGGTGGTAAGAAGAAGAAAAAATGGCAGAAGCAGAAAAATGCAAAGAAGGTTGCCAAGGCTAAGCCATTGCTTGTCAAGGAGAAGGTAAATGCGCCAAAGGACGTGTGCTATTTTTGTCAGAAACTAGGACACTAGAAGATGGACTATCCTAACTGGAAGAACAAGCTAGCTGCAGGTATTATTTTTTCTTTAGTAGTTGAATCATGTTTAGCGGTTGTATCTACGAAAATCTAGTGTATAGATACGGGAGTCACTAATCATGTCTATAATTCTTTGTAGGGGTTCCAAGTAACCAGGCAGCTTAGAGAGGGTGAGGTCTACCTTCAGATGGAGAATAACTCCCAGGTGTCTGCTGTTATAGTGTGAGAAGTAGTTTTTTATTTCAGTAATAATAAGTGTTTAATTTTGAAGAACATTTTATATGTACCCCAAATCAGGCAAAACTTTGTTTCGGTTTCTTGTTTGGGGAATGATGGATATTGTATTTTTTTTAATAAGCTTTCATGCAGTAATAAGGTTGGAAAATAATTTATCTGTCGTGGTACATTAGAAAATGCTCTTTATATTTTACACCATGTTATTTCTACTAATAACAATAATGAGGTGAATAATTTACATGTTTTACCACTTAAAAGGAAGGTTTTCTCCTTGAACCAAACACTACTTTGGCATCTTTGTTTGGGTCATGTTAATCTAAAAAGGATACAAAGACTGGTTAAAAGTGGACCTTTAGGTTCATTGGAAGCGGAGGTACTTGCAGTCTGCGAATCCTATTTAGAAGGTAAGATGACCAAGAGGCCGTTTATGGCCAATGGACTTATGTGGTCCCATGAACATCCAAGCAAGAGGTGGGTATGAGTATTTCGTCACTTTTATTAACGATTACTCTAGATATGGATACATTTACCTGCTTCACCGAAAGTCTAAAATTTTTGAAAAATTCAAAGTGTTTAAAGTGGAAGCGGAGAAGCAAATAGGTAAATGTATCAAAACTGTACGATCTGATCGTGGAGGTGAATACCTCTCCGAGGAGTTCAGGAACTACTTATCAGAACATGGGATAACATCCCAATTATCTGCAGCAGGTATGCCTCAGCAAAATAGTGTAGCAGAAAGGAGGAATAGGTCCCTTAAGGAAATGGTGAGGTGCACGATGTATTATTTTGATTTACCGCATTCGTTTTGGGGGTATGCATTAGAAACGGCGGCATATATTTTGAATTCGGTGCCTACTAAGATAGTTCCCAGAACCCCTTTGGAGTTAGGGGCTGGGCGTAAGCCAAGGCTTAAACACTTCTGGATATGGAGTTGCCCAGCACATGTATTGGTGGGAGATGCAAGTATGGTGGAACCAAAGACAGATGTTTGTTTTTTTGTAGGATACCCTAACAGAACTAAATGTGATTTATTTTATGATCCTAAGAGTTAAAAGGTATTTATTAGCACAAATGCTAGATTTTTGAAAGAGAATTATGTAATAAATCACAAATTTCGGTCACATGTTGTTCTTGAAGAGGTGAGGAATGAAAATTTGGTACAACCAAAAAATATACCCAATGGACGGAATGAGATATCACATATCGTGAGTACATAGCATGAGCTTCGTCGTAGTGGGAGGGTTGTTCGTCAACTCAACAGGTTCGTGTTCTTGAAACAGTCTTACGACAAGATCCCAGAAGAACATGATACTGAAATCAGAAACTATAACGAAGCACTGCAAGACAAGGATGCAGAATTATGGCAAAAGGCTATAGAATCTGAGATAGAGTCCATGTACTCTAATAAGGTCTGAGAGCTTGTAGATCTATTAAATGGGATAAAACCCATTGGGTGCAAATGGATCTTCAAGAAAAAGAGAGGAGTGAACGAAAAGGTGAAAACTTTCAAAGCTAGGCTTGTTGCGAAGGGATTTACTCAGAAAGAAGGGTTCAATTATGAGGAAACCTATTTACCGGTGGCTATGCTTAAGTCCATTCAGATTCTCTTATCTACTGCTTCTCATCTCGATTACGAGATTTGGCAAATAGACGTCAAGACGGAATTCCTTAATGAAAGTCTTGACGAAAGCATCTATATGATGCAGCCAGATGAGTTCATAGCAAAGGGCCAAGAGCACATGATCTGCAAGCTTGAAAAATCCATTTACGGGCTTAAGCAAGCATCAAGGTCTTGGAACACTCGATTTGACCAGGCGATTAAAAGCTTTGATTTTGATCAGTGTCCAATCAAGTATTGCGTGTATTGGAAGCGAGATGGGCATAAAGTGGCATTTTTAGTCATTTATGTTGATGATATTCTCCTAATCGGAAACGATGTTGGGTTGTTATATTCGATAAATGTGTGGTTATCGAGTCAATTTGACATGAATGACTTAGGAGAAGCAAGCCAAATCCTTGGGATCAAGCTCATACGAGATCGATCACGTATGATGTTGAGCTTATCCCAAGCCCATAATGTTGACTTGATTATTGCCCGATTTGACATGAAAAATTCTAAGAAATGATTTATTCCTTTCAGACATGGGATTACTCTATCTAGAGATCAGTGACCTAGGACACCTCAGGAGATAGAGAGGATGAGAGCTATTCCTTATGCTTCGGCAGTAGGAAGTCTCATGTATGTCATGCTCTACACTAGATCATATATCTGTTATGCCGTTGGTATGGTAAGCAGATATCAGTCTAATCCAGGGGAAGAGCATTGGACTGCGGTCAAGAATATACTCAAGTACCTAAAAAGGACTAGGGCTATGTGTTTATCTTGGGAGGTGGAGCGATCAGTTGGAGGAGCGTGAAGCAATCTTGTATTGCAGACTCTACCATGGAGGCTAAATATATTGCAGCTTCGAATGCAGCTAAGGAAGCAGTTTGGCTCAAGAACTTCCTAAAGCACTTGGATGTGGTACCCTCGGCACAATCGCCTATTGTACTCTATTGTGATAATAGTGGAGCAATTGCGAATTCAAAGGAACCAAGAGTCCACAAAAAGGGGAAGCACATTGAGAGGAAGCATCATCTCATCTGGGAAATCGTGCAGCGTGGAGACGTGGTAGTTTCTAACACAGCATCTGTGGATAACCTAGCGGATCCTTTTACTAAGGCGTTGTCTCAGAAAGTCTTTGATAACCATGTAGAAGGGTTAGGTGTTAGGTGCGTTCCTGCATGGCTTTGAGTATAAGTAGGAGATTGTTGGGAATATATACTAAAAAGTCATGCTTTTTATGTATTTTATTCTGGATCCCTGGCATATTAATGAGAAATAATTTGAGATGGATTTACATTTATGGTTTTATATTTATATTTTTGATGTATAAATGCATAGTCGGTATATTCTGTCTAGTATTTAACTCGGTGCGTGCTGCACGAAAGATCGAGTCAAAGGTTCTGACAGATTATACAGGTAGGTTCACAATCGCAATGGAATCGGACATTCTATTGGTACGATTGCAGTACATCATTATAGTAGCTGGTCTTGGCTAGGTCGAACAGATCGAATTCAGGTTTTGGGAATTTGATGTTCAAGATCGATGTGTTGGTACACTTGGAGTGTATTGAGCGGGATCAACGGGATGATTGATTTTATACTGACTCTATGAATTGATCCACATCCCGTATTATCATGTATTGCACAAACTCTTAATTCAGAAGTGATTGATTAATTGTGTCTAGATGATATACAGTACTTTGAGTCATCAATAGTTGAGATTTTATCCATGAGATCAACAATACCGATGAGTTGGGTACTGACGTTATTTGTTCGACGATTGATAATCAGCTGACGAAAACCACGTCTAATTTAGGTTGAGGAGTTTCTACTCGTGTGCTTTGCTTATAGGTTTGATTATGCTAAACATGTACAATGTATCTTCGAATCTGGCATATCAAAAGGTTAAGCGGCGCGGTTGCGAGGAGAAGAGGATAATTAAATCGGGTTGTTAGTAACTTAATTTATTTATCGGGAATCTATATCTTAAACGTTGGGAGAATTCAGTGCATTTGATAACCGAAAACTCAAAACATAATTTGAGTTTGGGTCGGGAGTTCAGTCAGGACCTTTAGTAGAATAAGTTCTGGTTCGTGCGAGAAATGATCTAACTCGGGGACAGAGTTAGGGATATTCGGTTTTCTCGTACGGTTAGCCCGAGTCCTATACTTTCTCGTGATCCCTCATGTAGCCCATTATACGCACGAATATTTTTTTTATTGGTTTCGATTATTATTTAATTTCATTTGAATGCCGATTTTGCCGCCAGGAACATTCAGGAATTAAAATGAATTATTGGAGAACGATTTTAGAATTTGGCACACCTTGTGATTACTCTCTAGGTGGCCGGCCCTAATAAAGGGAAAGGGGATTTAGTTTTAGATGGATATGTATCTCTTTCTTATTTTAAGCGATAGAAAGATACATATACCATATATATCTTAAGGAATATATGCAAATATATAATTAAGAGGCAAAACCTAACTCTAATCCCATCCATAACCGCCGCCCCTCTCCTCACTTTGACAATTAATTTTGCCTTCTTTGGAGAGAAAAGTGTGAGAAGAAACCAAAAGAAGAAAAAGTCTTCGATCGGAATCAGTGCCCACACACCGTGATCGTCGTAGTGCGTCTAGGACATACGTGAAAATATTGTCAGGTCGTCTTGAACGTATTCGAGACTTCTTGAAACTTTTTGACAAGTTTCATAAATGTATTATGCTATTTATGTTAATATAGTTCTTTATTTTCATGAAGAACGCATATAACATTTTTTTCGGTCACGGCGTCGGTTCAAAATTTTTTATTTTCGCTCCAACATGGAAGACCCATGGCATTGTTGTAATTATGTAGAGGATTGGGGGCTTACGTATAGAGAGGAAAGTTTCTAGAATAAGCTCCCAAGACCCATTTTCCACTCTCCTCTCAGTCAACTTTACCCTCCATTTTCTTTTTTCTTTTTTCTTCTGTTTCTCTCTTCCATGGGAGATAAACCCTAGGCCCCTTTTTCTCTCTAAAAATTGACAACTTTAAGCTTAAAATTGACCAAAATCACAAAGACGAAGTTTGATCCACACAACGAAGGCTACATATACATATAAGAAATTTCAAATTTCTCTAAGAAACTGGGTCTCCGCGAGTGTCAGGTTTTTGGGGTTTTTGACTTCTTGAGGTTGGATTTTTGATTAAGTTTGAATATTTGAATGATATGTCATGGGTTTGCTTTATATTTCTTAGATCAGCTTTAAGATTTGAAGATTTTATTTTAAAAACCTAGATTTTTAAAACTATGGATGAATATTAAAAATATTTGGATTATATGGTATAAATTTGTGATAGAAACAAATTACTTCATGTTGTAATGGTTTATTTTGAAGATTTTAAAGTTTGATGGAAACTTGGAACTTTTGAGGAGTTAATAATGATATTGGTTGGTTGTAGAATTAATTTGCCACAGATTTTATGGATTGAGTGTGAGATTTGTGAAGTTGGATGAAAATCTAAGATTTATTTGGAAATTATAAATGGGTTATGGTTGAATAAATTTGTGACAAAATTGATTTATTTATGATGATAGAAAATTATTGGATATTTGAAACTTGTTGGGTAATTGAAAATTATTGGATAAATTTAACCATAAGTTTGGTTAGTTTAGTGTATTCGATTTGATCTCTTGAAAATTGGAGTAGATGATAATATATGGAGAACTTGATGGAATGTTAAAACTATTTAACTTGTTATCTTGTGATTTGAAAATTAAATTTGTGTTTAATTTGCATGAATTAGGTTATGATTTAATTAAAGTACCGAGGCAATACATGGAACTAATTTTAGTTTGACTAACTCCACGGTGAAAGTTCGAAAACTTGCACAAGATTGGGTGCCCTACCCGTTGGATTAATCGTCGTAAAAGTGTGCACGGGTGCCCTACTTATCGATTCTATCTGGGAATCGTAAATGAGTGCAGTTGTTGGGGAAAATTATAAAGGTTGTGGTTACATATCAGGTTTTGAGTGGCCTGATCGAATGTAATTGCACGAGAGTTTATAATTGCCGCTCAGAGTTGGTACCTAATTGTAACCATGAACTTGAATTTGTTGTGATATTATAAAATATGTGAATTGTTGGATATGATGAGAAACTTGAAGTCTTAATATCATTGAACATGAATTTGTGAATAAAATGATGAGACTCAAAGTTGGTTGAATTAATTGAGAAAGATGAGTTTAACGTTATCTTGCTAATTTATGAAAAATCAGTTATGTGGAATATTATTTTGATAAAAACCTATTAAGATTATTGTTGTATATTGCTCCATATATATACTAGAATATTGTGACACTCAGATAATCACCATTGCATCTCACACATTTATTCTTAGTTAGTCATCTATTCTACGAGTTTCGACTTATGTTGTTTGCAAAAATTCTTTTTTCAGGTCACGACGACAACCCAGTGGTCTAGGGACAATCAAGTAGTTTGGAAATATTTTGGAAATTATGATGTAAAGAATTAATGGTATAGTTTTGGAGTTGTTGGAAATGGAGTATATGGATGTATTTTGGAAACTTTGAAGATTTATGATTTTTGGTTTGTAAGGCCATGAGGCCAAACTATGTTCTTATGAATGAACTCTTGGAAGGGTTTTATTTTGTTAAGACTTGGCTTCTTAATTATCTAACTTCATAATTTGGAAAGTTTTAAGGAATAATTTCGTGTTTTATGATGTTTAGAGAAGTTATTCTTATGAGTTGTATGCCTGATTGTACGTGAGAATTGAGCTTGATATTAATACAAGTTATTGTGGGGAGAGTTATGCTGCTGGATTATTCAAAAAATAGAGAAAATTCTACTAATTTTTTTTAAAATTTTTAATACTTATAATATTTTTTTAAAAATTGGGGTGTGACATGTCGTACTGTTTTTGTGTCGTATTCAATTTGCGTTAGTAATTTATCAACACTAACACTGTCATGCCCCAAAAATCAAGGTCACACGAAATGCCCAAAAGGACAACCGTTTTGGGATACCACAATCCACCAAAACCACTCGAATCCAAACAAGTCCACACACGTAACTCACAAATGAAACTAAAACCTTTCGAAAACGCATTTTCGAGGGTTTATTTTATGTAAGGGAGTAGCCCAAAAGACTAAAATTATGACTCCCAAGAGCCAAGCTTTAAAACAAATAAACAAAATTTTCAGGAATTGGCCTAGATCGCTTGATCGATCGAATGACCGCTTGAGCAGTTCCTGCAAACCTACGATTTTTCCCTCAAAACATAATAAAAACAGAATGTTCACATAGATCACCAGATAGACTGTTCGAGCGGTACGTTGAGCAGTTTGGCCCTGGACCTTTTTTCAAAACACCACTTTGAACATCCAACATTAAAACATTTTCCAACCTTTTTGAAAAGCTCCCAAGGCAAAACAATGCCCACCAAACACATAAAATAAGACCCAAAATCCTCCCTTGAGGCATGAAAATTGATATAAAACGTAAAATCAACTGAAATGATAATCATAACATACAACTGCGGAAAACAACAACTAACTCCTAAATCCTCTTATGAACATACAACATGCATGCATAGATATAAAGGCTTCACGGCTTACAAACATTTTCAAGTCCAAAACATATAACTCTATTACATGTTTCAAAGACGAGATGGTGATAACGTCCGTTTAACAAAACTACTCAAACCATTAAAAGAGTTTCGTCTTTGCCTCCTCCGGGTTCACCGAGATCAAGCCACGTGATCCAAACCACCTGAAAGGTTTTCAAAATCCCACAATATGAGTCGAAGCCCAATATGAAAGAGACTAGCATGTGTTAAAAGTATAGCATGCAATTGTGAATTATATGGGTAATCCGACTACACGACTCTCAAAACGTTTTTCTTTTCTCAAAATCACAAGTTTTCATATAATTCCATAACGTCTAATAGTTTAACAAATATAAACAATACGTTATTTTCCAATTAGATTCCCATAACCAACAATAATTCCAACACACATTATACTCTTTTATGGCCTTTCACCGAGGGAAAGTACTAATCCTACTTATGCAAATTCTTTACGGTCTTTCACCGTAGAACCGTTATCAACCCCACTCGTGTAATTATTTACGGTCTTTCACCATAGGATCGTACCTATACTAATTAGACAATTCCTTACGGTCTTTCACTGCGGGAGCAATCTGTTAGAGGCAAACTGCCAAGATCATCGATTTATAAATAATTTTTCAAAAAATAAAAACTGGACAGGCAATTGTCGAAACTAGCTACAGATTAAATTTTTTTTATGTTGAACAATTAAATATAAAACCCGTGCCACCACAGTTAATTTAAATGTATACCTTTTTGGCCGATTCTCCAACTACGAACTTTAATTCCCGACTTGAAGCTCCGGTCAGACCTTTTACTGTATTTCTGATGCAGTTCCCAAACATTGTGTGGGTTATGATCTTTCGAGAACTGGTACTGACAGAACCTGATCAACCTTAGTCTTGAAAGACGAATTATGAATATGGTTCAGTCTACCCGCATATTTATAGGGTTACAGTAGGGACCTGTGGAGTACTTATGACATAGTCTTCTAGTGTAACCCAAATACTCATCCAGCAGTTTTTGGAATTATGCAAACCTCTCAGCGAGTTCTGTAATTATGAAAACTTTGTAGCAATTTCTGTAATTTTTATAAAATAGTAATTTATAGTTCATACTACTAAAGAACTGTAACTGCACTTTAAGCCATAATCTCAAGACCAATTTACATTGAGCTCTTATTATTAAATGCTTAACTCATCTCCCCATATTAATATTTATAATACCCGCCAATTAAATTTAATTATTGATAATTTAATTTAATCGGTATCTTTAAATTATTTATGCTCTTCTGCTTAACTTATCTGACCGCTGGATAATCAAATCCACCTGCAGGGTTTGGCCCGGTCAAAATTTATACGCTTCCTTAAGGGGGTATCGTCATTCCTGAACTATTGAGACGTGAATTTCGTCAATAATTAATATCCACCATATAATTAATACCGCTATCCAACTCACGGGGACTATAGATCCATATAAGATCGCACCTTTCAATAAATCAAAACAACGAATATTAAATATACGTAAATAATAATTATTTCAGGATTAAGAACATAAATACTCTCATAATAACCTTGGGGTATGAATTAATTTATATAGTCAGTATAAAATTAATTACCTCAATATTGTCTCGTTCAATACATACAAAGTGTACTAGTACAGAGAGTCAGAAAAATAAACGATATTATTATCTGTTCTCTGTAATCAAGACATGTTTACTAAAACTCTATGCTACAGTCGTACCGATAGTTTGTCCAATTTCATCTAAATTATGAACAAATACTTATATTCTACAAGAACCTATAATTTGATTTTCGGTGTGCAAATCGTACTCAACACACCAGATTAAATACTGTACAGAATAAAGAACATCAATCATAACATAACATTAAAGAAATGATATTGCATACATTGCTCACTAAGATTCTCATAAAATAAAAAATTAATTTTATTAAAATTAAATTAAATACTAAAATCAAAATAAAAATTCATGATTTTCAGTATACAATCCCTAGTCATATGCATAGAAGCTATTCATCTAAAGAAGCATCTAGCTATGCATAATATTTAAATGCACATAATCATCAACCACCCGTTGAAACCACGTCTCAACCCCAAGAGTTAGCACCAAACCTCCAAACTAAGTTTTTGCAAACATTTCCATAATCTTTTTGACTGTTCAAAAACCATCTTTTTGAAAACCATGGACAATCACGTCTACCAACTTTGTAATAAACCAAAGAAAAATGCATAAAAACTCGACGGTTTAAATACAAAGTTCAACATTTATTGAATTTTAACACGATAAAAATGCATATAATCGCATATAGCACCCTTTTAAAGCAAGGTAGCCTAAGATCCTACCTCAAAGAGTTAAAAACTCGACGCTTTGAACACCGATGATAAATCAAAGTCGTTAAAATGAGATTCCGTTCGGACGAACGCGAAGCTCACAACAAGGATAACAAGGATCAACTATTTGAACGCCAAAATTCAAGCTCAAACCAAACCAAAAACTAAAGAGAAGGTAGAGAGTTTGATCTTTCTTTCAAGAGAAAGGGAAAGAAACTTGCAAGAGAAGATTTGGGTTCAAACATCAAAGCATGAGCTGTCATATAAGTGTCCGTTTGGTAACGTTTACAGTTTTCTATTTTTGTTTACAAAAAACAAAAAACATGTTTTTGTTCATGTTTATAGAAAAACAAAATGTGGTTTTGGGAGGCATTTTGATGGATTTGGGAGGCATGACCTCAAACGTGGCTACATTTTTTGGCACTGTTGCCGTTGCCATTGTCGTTGCCGTTGTTGTCGTCGTCTTGGAGGTCGTCTTCTTCCTTTTCGATGTTCCAGGGTTTGAAGAAGTTCCTTCTCCGCTTCGCTTCGATCATTTACCCATGGTTTTAGGAGGCATTTTGATGGGTTCGGGTTGAGATTGAAGAAGAAGGTGAGGAGTCGACACAGGATTTGAAAGAAAAACTGCGAGGGAGACGAACAGTTTTTTTAGAGAGAGATGGAATGATTGTGACTGTTTGGGTCAGACGCATCTATATATAGACTTAACGATTTGTGTTGACACAAATTACATTTGGTGTCGACATTATTCGTAATGAGTGTGGGTATCGAAACAGAGAATTGGTGTCGACACATTCGGCCATTTGGGTCAACACGATTAAGCTTGGTGTCGAAACAAATATACTGAGAGTCATGGAACCAAAATAGTGTCGACACTGAATAGAAAGGGGTCGACACTTTTCACATAGTGCCACTTCTATACAGTTTTGAGTCAACACTATACACATTTGTGTGACACTTTTTCAAGTGGTGTCGACACTTTTTCACATTCAAAAAAGAATATCAAATGCTTTGAAATGCAATGAAAAGATATGGTTAGTATGACATATAAATAATGAAATAGGAGCACATAACATACCGAGTTCTCTTCTTATATAGCATATTCTTTCTTCATTTAAGGGTTTTGTGAAAATGCCCACTAACTATAATCTGTGCCTATAAATTCAAGTTCGATATTTCTTTTTTGCACATGATCTCTTATGAAATGATGTCTAATCTCTATGATCTAAGTGTTGTATAGGGTTCTTGGATATATTAATTGCACTAGTGTTATCACCTTTTATGGGAATATGATCTAAGTGAAAATCATAGTCTTCTAGTTGTTGTTTCATCCAAAGAACTTGTGCACAACAGCTTCCAGCTACAATGTACTCAGCCTCAGCTGTAGACAAGGCCACTGAGTTTTGCTTCTTACTAAACCAAGAGATTAGTGAGTGGCATAGGAATTGACAAGTACCACTTGTGCTTTTCCTATCAACTTTGCATCCAGCAAAATCAGCATCTGAATTGCCAAATAGCTCAAAGGCTATTCTTCTAGAATAAAATAATCCTGATTTTGTGTACCTAAAAGGTATCTAAAGATGCGCTTAATTGTGGCCACATGTGATTCTTTTGGATTTGATTGAAATCTAGCACACATGTATACTCTAAACATAATATGAGGACGACTAGCAGTTAAATATAAGAGAGATCCGATTATACCTCTATAACGCTTTTCATCTATTGCTTTTCCATCTTTATCTTCGTCAAACTTTGTTGTAGGACACATTAGAGTTTCCATGAATTTTGCCTTTAGCATATCGAATCTCTTCAATATGTCCCTCGTGTATTTAGCTTGATTGATGTAGATTCCTTCATGAGTTTGTTTAATTTGGAGTCTGAGGAAATAGTTGAGCTCACCCATCATACTCATCTCAAATTCTCCCTGCATATACATAGCAAAATCTTTGCAAACAGATTCGTTAGTTGCACCAAAAATTATATCATCTACATAAATTTGTACAATTAGCATGTCATTCCTTGAGACTTGATGAAAAGAGTGGTATCTATTTTTTCTCTTAAAAATTCATTTTCAATCAAGAATTTGCTTAGCCTTTCATACCAAGTTCTTAGTGCTTGCTTTAAATCATAGAGAGCTTTAGAAAGTTTGTAAATATGATTTGAAAAATCTAGATTTTCAAAGCAAGGAGATTGTTTCACAAAAATTTCCCCCGAGATAAAACTATTCAAAAAGGCACTTTTGACATCCATTTGATAGAATTTAAAAATTTTAAAGCATGCAAAAACATGTAACACCCTAATGGCTTCAAACCTAGGCACATGAGTAAAAGTTTCATCAAAATCAATGCATTCTTCTTAATTGTAACATTGGGCTACCAATCAAGTTTTATTCCTAACAACTACTCCATTCTCATATATTTTATTTTTAAAAATCTATTTTGTACCGATAATAGAGTGCTCCTTAAGTCTTGGGACTAAAGTCTAAACTTTATTTCTATCAAATTGATTTAGCTCTTCTTGCATAGTTAAGATCTAAAACTCATCGTTTTTTGCTTTCTCAAAATATTTTGGTCTAGTCTGGGAAACGAATGCTAAATTACCACAAACATTATGTAGAGAGGGATGAGTTTTGGTGTCTAGTGATGGATCACTAATGACAAGATCTTTCGAGTGACTGTGAGCATATATCCATTCTTTAGGAAGTTATGAATTTTTTAGATTTTCAGATTCAGCAATCTGATGGACTGTATTTTATTGAAGATTTGAAGGTTCCTCTTGATTGAGCTCTTCTTTTTTTTAACGAAGAATCTTCAACACTTTTTTCTAAGTCAAACAAGTTATCTTCACAAAAGTCCTTTGAAGAACCAAGGTTAGTTTCATTGAAAAGAATATGTATAGATTCTTCAACAATTAGGGTACTTTTATTGAAAATTATATACGCTTTACTAGATATAGAATATCCTAAAAAAATACCTTCATCAGATTTTGCGTCGAACTTACCCAAAAGTTCTTTGTTGTTATTTAAAATAAAACATTTGCACCAAAAAATGCAAAAATAACTGATAGGTTTTCTTCCATTCCAAAGCTCATATGGAGTTTTCTTAAGAGAAGCTCTTATCATCGCTCTATTTACGATAAAGCAAGCGGTGTTGATAGCCTCGGCCCAAAAGTATCGTGGTAGATTATTTTCACAGAGCATGGTCCTTGCCATTTCTTCCAATGTCCTATTCTTCCTCTCAACAACTCCATTTTGTTGAGATATTTTAGAAGCAGAGAAGTTATGGTTAATACCATTTTCATCACAAGATTTTTTAAAATCTTTGTTTTCAAATTCTCTACCATGATCACTTCGGATACGTGTAATTTGAAAATCTTTTTCATTTTGAACTCTTCGAGATAGTTTTATTGAAGAGGAAAATGCTTCATCCTTATGAGCTAAGAATAGCATCCAAGTGTATCTAGTGAAGTCATCAATAATAACAAAGCCATATCTCTTATCTCAAAGGTTTAAAGTCCTTGTTGGACCAAACAAGTCTATGTGCAATAGTTGTAATGGCCTATAAATTGAAATCTCATTTTTAGAATGAAAAGAACTTTAAATTTATTTGTCTTGTTGACATGCATCGCACACTTTATCTTTTTCAAATTTGATTTGGGGTAACCCAATCACCAATTTTATATTTAAAAGTTTAGAAATTAAGTTCATGTGTCCATGTCCAAGCCTTCTATGTCATAACCAACTATTATCACTCAAGGCTGCTAAGCAATTGGTGTCATTCTTAGAAAGATCACTGAGAGAAAATGTATAAATATTTTCATGTCTTTGACCTTCAAGAATAATTTTTTTATTGGTTGAATATTTAATAACACACTTAGCATGATCAAACACAACTTTATAGCCTTTGTCACAAAGTTGGCTTATGCTAAGAAGGTTATATTTCAAACCATCAACAAGTAAAATAATTTCAATAAAAGGAAAAGAAATTTTATCAATACAGTCAATTCTTATGATTTTCCATTTGCTATTGTCTCCAAAAGTTACAAATTCGCTATCTTTTGGTTTGAGAGATGCAAACATCGATTGGTCGCCTGTCATGTGTCTTGAGAAAGCACTATTGAGATACCACATCCTTTTCTTGAATGAGGATTTGAGACATACCTGCAAGGAGAATCAAGTTTTGACTTTTGGTACCCAAATTCTCTTGGGTCCTTTGATGATAGTTTTTTGAGGATTTGTTCCTTTAGGAACCTAAGCTTTCTTGACAAAAATATTTAAGAGTTTTTTGTGTGGACAGTGTGTGACAATGTGTCCATACTTATAACAATGAAAGCAAGTGGCATTTGTTTGATTAGATGATGACTTGACAAAAATATTGCTTAAAATTTTTTGTTTCTTCTTGGGTTTATACCCGATTCTAGCTTTATCAAAAACACATTTTTGCATCCCAAGAAGTTTATCTAAATTGTTCTTTCCTTGAGTGAACTTATAAACAGTTTTTGTGAGGTCTTAAACTTTTTCACTCAAAACTTTGTTTTCATCATTCAAAACAGAAACTTGTTTTGATAAAATAGATTTTTCATTTCTCAAAGTTTCAATTTCAGTTGAGGAAGAAAGAACTAACTTTTTTAAAATAGAATTCTTTGCACCAATTTTTTTCAACCCATCATGCAAATCTTCAAATGCACATTATAGTTCATCTAAGGAGAAAGGGTTAGGAGTTACCTCATCATCTTCTCTGGCCATAAGGCATAAGTTTGTTACTTTATTTTCTTCTTTTTCATCCTTAGAGCTGCTGTTATCACTTTCACCCTAAGCAGCTATCATGGCCTTTTTGAAGCTCTTCTTAAATTACTTTTTGAACTTAGGACATTCAGCCTTTACATGTCCAGGCTTTTTACACTCATAACAAATAATTTCTTCCTTTTTGAATTCGTTTTTGAACTTTCTAGAGTTACCTTTGAATTTGGTAGGCTCGCCTCGGTATCCTTCCTTCTTGAAGAACTTTCCTCCTCCTTATTTTTTGTTTCTAAGAAACTTTTTAAATTTTTTTGTGATGAGAGGCATGCCTTCATTTTCATCACTTGAGGAGTCTACTCAGATTCTTCTTCATGAGTTGAGGACTTGAAGGCGATACCTTTCCTCTTTTTGTTGTCTTCCTCTTCGTTCATCTTGATATTCATCTTATGGGTCATGAGAGAACCAATGAGCTCTTTTAGACTGAGTCTATTCAGGTCTTTGGCATCTTGAATGGCCGTGACCTCAGCTTTCTAATTCTTTGGCATATACCTCAGAATTATTTTTACCATTTCTGCATTAGTGTAAATCTTGCCAAGAGATTTCAGTCCGTTAATGATATTAGTGAAGCGAGTAAACGAATCAAAAATTATTTCATCATACTTCATTTTGAATAATTTATAATTATGTACAAGCAGACTAATTTTTTACTCTTTTACTTGATTGGTACCCTCATGGGTTACTTCGAGTCTATCCTATATTTCTTTAGCAGTGTCACATGTAGAGATCCTATTGAACTCATTTGGGTCAAGTGAGCAATATAGGAGATTCATAGCTTTAGCATTTTTTTGTATCTCCCTAATATTAGTTTCAGTCCATTCAGCTTCTAGTTTATGGACAACAGCCCCTTCAATAGTTTTGGTGGGTCTTTTGGGTCCATTTATGATAACCCGCCAAATGTCATAGTCTACGGATTGAATGTAAATCATCATTCTAGCCTTCCAATAATTGTAGTTTGTTCCATTGAGAACATGGAGTCTATTGGTCGATTGACCTTCAATTTGATAGGTCCGATGCTAGTAGTTGCCATATAAATTCTTAGACTGTTAAGTAAAAAATAATAGCGCAAGCTCTAATACCAATTGTTAGTTTAAGGCAACCCAAGAGGGGGTGAATTGGGTCTTAAAGAATATAAATAACAATTTAAAAATCTTTTTGAAAATCTTTTAATATTGCAATCAATTAAAGCAGAATAAGAAAATATTCAAGTAATAGAGATATTGAAAAGGTAAGGGATAGCAAGATAAAATGAGACACCAGGGATTTTATAGTGGTTCGGCTTCTTTCAAACCTACGTCTACTTCTCAAGTTCTCCCTTGAGTATTTCTACTATATAGAATGCTTCAGGGGTGCATTCCAAGCCTTTACAACTTCAACACTTCACTTGAGTAAATCGAATGTTTACGGGCACATTCACAAGCCAAAACCAGTTTCAAGAAGATCCTATCAAAACAAGTCCTTATTTTCTTCTAATCTCTCTTGAACTCTTCTTTGATGATATTTATTCACTCACTCAAAGGATAAATGGTGACTCACTCTTGAATATAATAAATGATGAGTATAAATGAGAAATACTCACTCTCTTTACAGAAATAATTTACAATAAATGAGAAAGTAAAGAAAGATCAGGAATAAGAGTTGGAGATTCAGCAATAAATGAGAGCTTGAGAATTATGAGTTTGATTCAAGCAATAGAATAGTAAATGTAGGTCACCAGTTGAAGTAAATGCTGAGAAGTTACTCCTTATATAAGCTCTTCTGTATTCATGATCGTTAGAGGTAAGTGGAAGCAATAAATGTCAAAAATCCAACTATTGAGATTTGCCGTGAGTTTAAATTTTTATCGTAGGTGTCGACACAAATGCCATTAGTGTCGACACAAATGCCATTAGTGCCGACACAAAATGTCTAGGGCAAGATCCTTAAGTGGTTGGGTCGACACAAATTTTGAGGGGTCGACACAATTTCTGCATACTACCTTTCCAACATCATGGTATCGACACATTTGGATCTGGTGTCTACTCGTTTGAAACTTTAGCATCCGGAGGAAAAATTTTGTGTTGTCTCATGTCTTCTTTGGTGTCGACACCAATTTTTGCAAGAAGCCTCAGTATATTTGTGTCGACACTTGAGGTCTCTGGTGTCAACACAACAAATTCTTTAGGCAGCCTTGAGACTTTTGTGTCGACTCATCTTCAACTGGTGTCAACACCTCAAATGCTGCATGTGGCCTCGGTTCTTTTGTATCGACCCGATTTTTATTTATATTGACCCAAAATTCTGGATACCAAAAGTGTGAAACACTTTTGTGTCGACACAAATTATATTTGTGTCGACTCATTTTGAGTGTTGAGTGCTACGACTCTTTTGTGTTAACACAAAATTTGTTTGTGTCGTCACTAACTATGATACCTGAAAGATAACTTCATAAAACAGTTAGGGCGTCAAAATATTTGTTCAAAGGGATTGACACACTTGATGTGATTTAAGTATACTTTGCCTTAAAATTATTTAACTTATTTTTCAATTGAGTTTAACACAAAATATTCTCATGCAAGAATACTTAAGTGTTTTAATCATTTTGAGAGAAAAGTTATTTCTTTTGGGTAAGGTGTTAAATCATTTGTTCAAAATGTGTTAATACTTTTATTTTGAAAATATAAAGACATTATCATTTTAAAGTCGTTTATTCTTAAAAAATGAATTATAAAAATCATCAAAATCAAAATAAAAAACCCTTGGGCTAACAATAGAACTTAAATTTGTAGGCACAAACCACCAACTTATTGATATTTTTACCAAACCTTTAAATGAAGACAGATTTTGTTGTATTAGAAGAGAACTTGGTATACTATGTGCTCCAAATTGATGCTTATATGCCATATTAACCATGTCCATTCCATGCTTGTTCAACACTTTTTATGCTTTATTTTGATGTGTGAAAGGTGTCAACACAATGCTAAAAAGTATTAACACAAGTGTGAAAGTGTTGACACAAATGCTATATAGTATCGACACATTTTGAAAAACATGTCGACCCTAACTATATAGTGTTAACACGATTCGAATTCTTGCTCTCGGTAAAATTTGTGTCAACTCGCCTATGAGGAGCGTCGACTCAATGAACCGAAAGTGCTGACACCATGTTAAAACGTGTCGAAACAATTTCTATTTTTGAACATCCCCTGTGTCTCATGAAAGTGTCGACTCTAATGATATTTGTGTCGGCACATTTCATAGAATTTATACATAGGTGGTTTAACCCATTTTTCTTCATTCGCGCTCAAAACCTTTCTTTTTCAAAAAATTGTTCGTCTCCCTCTCTCCCTCTTCGTCGCCGCTATTTCATTTGAAACCCAAGTGTCGACTCTTTTTCTTTCTCTCTTTCTCTCTCTCTCTCTCTCTCTCTCTCTCTCTCTCTCTATTGATTCCATCGAGAACTATGGGAAAAGGCAATAAACATAATGCCGATGAAACGTCAAGCCCTAAGGCGACAAAGAAGAAGAAAACCAAGGCAGGGCCATCCATTGAAGTGGGAATCGATTAGTCGCAGAAATTCCAGTTCTCTAAGTACAAAAATCTGTACTTCTCATCTTTCTTGAACTGCAAGGTAATCATAGGCTGCTCCATTAATTTTGTGTTTTTCGATTCTATTGAAATATGCTTCTTTGAGTGGTTCACCACTCTTGGTTGGATGGATCTCTTACAGATTCGTGACCCCCACTATCCCATATTTGTGAAACTCTTCTATGCACATTTCAAGATCACTGATCTTTCAGATACCACCATCACCACTTGGGTGAATGGTGTTGACATTGTTTTGACCCCAAAACTTCTTAATGAAATTCTCGATCTTCCTAAGGGCCGTCTCTTTGTTGTTCGCAACAAGAAAAAGAGAACCATTAAAGGTTTCTCCTTTCATAAGGTAGTGAAACAAATTTTTGTGGTTGAAATTCTTAACCCAACCAAACCCTTAGAGGCTAACTCCATGAAACCTGATATACGAATTTTTCTTCATTTCGCCAACTACATTTTTCTCTCCCAATTTGAAAAATTTGAGAATGTATTTTTCATGCATGTCTTTATTATGTAGTGCATCCTAGAGGGCCGAAAACTTGATCTCGGCCATCTCTTTATTTCTGACATGCTCTAGTCTCATTCCATATCGAATTCCTCTCTTTCCCATTCCATGTACTTGATGAAGGTATTTCAACACTTCGGTGTTGATCTATCTATGGAAAAGGGTATTCCCTTTTCAAAACATGATTTTTATGGAAAGTTCACTCTAAAGCATATGCAAATTTCAAAAATTGATGGTGTTTGGACCACTAGACGTGGTAGTCTTGCCTCCCCCTCATCTGCTCAACCATCTTCCAGTGGGAACTCTCTCCCCCCTGGTCAATCACACTCTCCCATACCCTTTAATTCCTCCTCACCTCTTCCCCTTATTCTAGAGTTTGCACTCTAGGTCCCTCATCCTCTGTTCCACCTCCTCCTCCTGTTGTTGGTACCTCTTCCTCTACTCAATATGATGCTCCATCTTCCTAGTAGTTTGTTGAGCTCACTTCTCTAGTCAAGGATCTGACCTCTTCATTGGCATCCTTTCGTGAGAAGGTTGATGTAGACCTTTATGACATTAGTTGTAAAGTTTCTTCAATTTCTAAAATCGTGACCCAACTCGACAAGAAGAACAAGAATTTGAGGAGTGAAGTCGAGAATGGTTGTGAAGCTGGCACTATTCTCAGCCAGAATATGAAGAAAAATGTTAACTCCATCATCACTGCCAACCGCAACATCCTGTACCAGATCCGCAAGGAATATGATGAAAGTGTAGTTCTTGCTGTTTAGCATAACTCTAGAAAGATCAATGAGCACCTCTAGTGGATCAAAGATGCATAGGTGCAACAATTTAAGCCCAAGGAACTAAAAAAAGAAAAGTCATCCAGACTAAGGAGAGAAGAAGACCTTGCCTTAGCTAAAAATTTCGCAGCCCTTGAAGAATAAGTGAAGTCGTTAGAACGTGAAAGGGTAACCAAAGAGTGTGCAGCTGAGAAAAAGAAGGTGGCTAAGGACAAGAAGATGAAGAAGAAGCAGTTCGACGACCTTTGATTTTTGCTAATTCCAAAAGGGGAGTAAAAAAATAAGAAGAGAGAAGAAAAGGATAAGGAAGAGAAGAAAAAGAAGAAGATCAAGAGAAGAAAAAGGAAAAGATTAAGAAAAATGAAGTTTTTGAATTTATTTTGTGAAGGAGAAGTTGTAATACTCATACAAACTTTTTTGCTTATGTTTTTTGGTGGATGTGAATGCCTTGTGAATGTGAATGATGTGGATGAAAAATATTTCTGTTATATAGTTTTTTTTTTAAATTTTGTGGATGAGTGGATGTCGTTTTTGAAAACATTTGAAATGTTGGTTATATGATCTTTATCTTTTATGAATGGAAAATTTTAAGTTTGCATTAACTATTGAATGGTTTCTTTGAAATTTCTATTGAGATACCAAGTGTTGATTGTCATATTATGATTGATTGATAGTTGTGAATTGTGAATTGTTGAATACATATGTTGAATCAAATTACTTTGAGATCAACTTTCTTAAGTGTTTAGCTGTTGAAAATTATTGTTGCAATTTTATTAAAAATCATAGATGATATATTGACTCTTGAATGTCATATGGCTGTGCTTGCACATCTTGTTTAAGGTAAATAGATAAGGAGAGTACCCTTATCCAAAATCTTTTTAAGTGTTTTCTAAGAAATATTGTAATCATAAAAAATGGGAGATTATTAGCCAAATGGCATTTTAAATAGATATTGATGATTTTAAGAATTTATTTTTACAATTAAATTGATTTAAAAAGAATTATATTTAAATATTTTCAAAAAAAGTAGTGTCGACACTACATAACAAATGAATCGACATGTTATGCTATTTGTGCTGACCCTTTGCATAAAATGGGATTACACTTAGTGCTCTTGAAAAGAATGTTTTGTGTTGACATCAATTGATAATTGTGTCGACACCTTAAGACAAAGCACACTTGACTTGAAATTCTCAAGTGTGTCGGCACCATTGAAGTTTAGAGTCGACACCTTAATTACTTTGTTTGAGATGTTTCAGTAACTCAAATGAGTCGACACCACATACGTTTGGGTCGACGGCTCTAGTATTGGACAAGGATTTAACTTGTGTCGACACGAAAGTATTTTGAGTCAACACCAAGTACTCCCGAGGCTAACTTAGATTTTCAGAGTTGACACAAAATCCAAGATGATTCGACACCATTTTTCTAGTAGCTAATCTGACAAAAAGGGTCGATACCAAAACATATTTGGGTTAACACCAAACTTTCAGTAGCAAAATCTCTCATCATAGTCGACACTAACGAAGACTTGAGTCGACACCGTGAGCAGACCCTGAGACCTTGAGTCGACACCAACTCTGATTTGAGTCGACACCAAGGTTTCACCTAGAAAACTGAAGGAATGTATGGGTCAACACCAAATGTTTCATGAGTCGACACCACTGTATGAGTGAGAAAAATACAGAAATAAGATCGACACCAACAAGAACTGAGTCGACACGATTAGTCAAAGAACCAAACTCTAGATATTTTGTGTTGACACCAGCGATGGAATTCAAATATCGCGCTGGTTTCAATGGTAACTTTTCAGAGCATTTACTGTATTCACTAACCCATCAACGGTCATTTACTTCAGTAGACTCTATGAGGAGTTAATTATCAAAGTTTCAAACCTCTAGACACTGTTCTATTGCTTGTATTGAAAGCTCATATTCTTTAAAGAAGCATTTACTGCTTATAACTCCTTCAGCCAAATACTTTCACTCTCTTATTCATTTATTTTTAATCATTTGTAAGGAGTGTTAGTTAGTGAATCTTTGATTCTCTCACATTTATTGTATAGGAGGGTGTGCCATCATTATCCTTTAAGAGATTTTGTGAGCTTTTTAAAGAAGAGATCATGAGAGTTTAAAAAAAGTGATTATTTTATAGAAACTTCTTGAGGCTGTAAAGGCTTTTGAATGCGCATGCGAATCATTCGATCATAGTGCAAATTCTCAAGGGGAATCTTGAATAGTGGACATATAATTGGAAGAGCCCGAACCATTATAACTCTTGGTGTCTGGTTCAATTTTTTCTCTTGGACCTCTTTAATTTCCCAGTCATTATATTACCTGCTATATTTGCCTGAGAAATTTAAAAGTTTTATAATTTTTTTTTAAAATTGTTATTATTATTTTTAAAATTCAATTCACCCCCTCTTGGGTTGCCTAGAACTAACA
>JAOTRH010184654.1:0-11866 GCA_034768845.1 Heliamphora exappendiculata | reverse complement strand
AAATTAATTTTATTAAAATTAAATTAAATACTAAAAATATAATTTTTAGTATACCAACCATAATAATCTCCCACTTATACTCAAAACCATGTTGCCATATATCAGACTCCTATGCCCTCTACATGACTATCAAAAGTCTTAGCCGGTAAACTCTTTGTAAAGGATCTGCAGGGTTGTCTCCTGATGCAAATTCTATGTTTGACTAAAAATTTGAGTCTGTGTAACCTAAAGGTACTAGACTGTCTGCCTGGTAAGCCATCTAATCCTTAGTCCTTTTCAGGTACTTGATTATATTATTTACCGCAGTCCAATACTCCTGCCCTAGATTAAACTGATATTTCTGCTAACCATGCCAACGACAAAATAGATGTCGGGACTAGTGCAAAGCACAGCATACATGAGGTTTTCTACTGCCCAAGCATAAGGAACCGCCTTCAACTTCTCTATCTCATTAGGTGTCTTACGACACTAATCCTTGGATAGAGTGATTCCATGCCTGAAAAAGAGAAACTCTTTCTTGGAATCCTGCATCCTAAAACGAGAAAGGATATCATCGATATACTTTGCTTTATGACAAGCCCAACATCCTTTGTTTCTGATCTCACACAAGCTTGATCCCAATGATGTGGCTGGCTTCTCCCAAGTCCTTCATATCGAACTAGCCAGATAATCATACTTCAACCGTAGATAATTCCCCCATATCGTTTTAGATAATCAAGATATCATCTATATGAAGTACTAAGAAGATCACCACGCTTCCATTACACTTCTTGTACACACAGGACTCATTTGGACTTTAATCAAAATCATAAAACTTTATAGCTTGATCAAACCGAGTGTTCCAAGACCTCGATACCTGCTTAAGTCCATAAATAGATCTCTTAAACTTGCACAACATGTGCTCATGACCCTTTTCAATGAATCTGTCTGGTTGTATCATATAGATACACTCGTCAAGACTTCCGTTAAGGAAAGCTGTCTTGACATCCATTTGCTAGATTTCGTAATCGAAATGTGCAGCAATGGATAAGAGAATCAGGATAGACTTAAGCATAGCTACCGGCGAAAAGGTTTTCTCATAGTCGATCCATTCTTTCTGAGTGAACCCTTTAGCAACAAGCCTAGCTTTGAAGGTTTCATCCTTCCTGTCTTCTCCTTTCTTCTTCTTGTAGATTCACTTGCATCAAATGGTTTTTATCCCTTTAGGTGGTTCTATAAGTTTCTAGACCTAATTGGAATAGACATATTCCATCTATGAATTCATAGTCCTTTACCAAAGATCTGCATCTTTGTCTTTTAGTGCTTCATTGTAGTTACAGGACTCGGTATCCAGTTCTGTCGGGATCTTGTTAAACGACTCTCCCAAGAACATATACCGATCAGGTTGATGAACAACCCTCCTACTACGACGAGGCACTACATGTGTCTGTGTACTAGTAGAAACAGGCTGTGCAGAATCTGAACCCTGTGCATCAGCACTCTGTTCTCGATTTACACCTATCCCGATAATCTTCCCACTACAACGTGGTAATGGAATATCAGTGACTTGTGGTTCCTCTTTCGTTCTACTGGTATTTTCTCTCAATTTCTCCAGAATAATTTTGCTATTGGGCCTGTGATCCATAGTATAATCTTCATCCAAGAATCGAATATTGGTGCTAACAATGACCTTCTGATCGTTAGGATTATAAAATAGACTACCCTTCGTTCCCTTGGGATACCCTATAAAGAAACAGACTTATGTCCTTGGTTCCAACTTACCCGCGTTCTATTTCAGCACATTACTAGACACCTCCAAATTCGAATGTGTTTCTGACTAGTTTACACCCGGTCCACAATTCTGTGGGAGTAAAAGGTACTGACTTAGAAAGTACCAAGTTCAGAATGTAAGCCGCTGTCTCTAAAGCGAGTCCCAAAACGAATTTAGTAATCCTGAATAACTCGTCATTGACCTTACCGTTTCCATAAGAGTCATATTCCTTCTTTCTACTATGGAGTGCCAGGTGCAATCAACTGAAATGTAATCCCCTCTGATGATAAGTAGTCCTTAAACTCTTTAAAGAGGTATTTTCCACCACGGTCGAATCATAGTGATCTGATACTTTTACTCAGACGGTTCTCTTCCTCTGCCTTGAATTCTTTAAATTTCTCAAAGCATTTAGACTTACGATGCATCAGTAAATGTATCCATACTGTGAGTAGTCATCAATGAAACTGATGAAGTACTCAAAGCAACCTCTAGTTCGGATTGTTATAGGATGACACACATCAGAATGAACCAGCTCCAACGGTTCTTTAGCTCTATAGCATTTGGCTGAAAAGGGTCTCTTGGTCATCTTACTCTCTGAGGAAGATTCACAGACTAGAAGTGCCTCCACTTCTAATGAACTCAAAGGTCCATCTGCTACCAGTCTACTTATCTTTTTTAAATTAATATGACTCAAGCGTAAGTGCCAAAGAAATATTTGGTTCATTAAAAAAATTTTTTTTATCTTATATGGTAATATAGATGTATTATTTATTTCAGTCAGTTGTAGTGTAAAAGAGATTGGAGTAATAATACAAAAATTATCCACCAATGTACCAGAATAGATAACCCGTTTATTATTCTTAATATCCACAGAGTTATTAAAATAAACAAAATATCCATTTTTGGCCAATCCAGAACTGGAAACTAAGTTCCTTCTAATGGCAGGTACATAAATATAATCTCTCAATATTGAAACTCGATCTCTACCAAAATCGAGAGTAACATCTCCTACTGCAACTGCTGTTACCTTTGTATTATTGCCCATATGAAGGTAAATCTTCCTATCACTAAGTTGTCAAATTTTTTAGAACTCCTGCAATGAATTACAAACATAATTAGTCGCTCCCGTATCTACACACCAGGTACCGATAGATAACACCGCTAAACATGTTTTCTGAACCAGTGAACAAAAATTATCCTGTATTGGACATAGTTTTTTCCAGTACCGGATCTGATTGTAGTGAAAACATCCGCCTTTTGGCTTTTTCACACCAGTCTGTGACCCACTAATTATCCGAAAAATCGTGTCTCCTTATTTCTGAATCTTTTTCTTCTTCGTACCTTTCGGCCCAGAGAAAGTCAGAAACTAACACATTTCCTGGTATTGAAGGAACACCTTTTGTAGTTAAAGTTATATCCAAATTGCATTTCAAGTCAACAAAAATTGGTCCACAAGTTTGTTTTCTTTGAGTGTAGAAGCGAGTGGGTTGAAATTCACTTTAATCCTAAGAATCACATAATTAAATAAAATCGTTAATTATGATGAGCAAAACTTTGAATTTATTTTAATTTAATTCCCTCTACCATTTTAAAATTAATTCGCCAGCAGTCTGATAATTTGTGAATAGTATGCCACGATTGGTGGACGTTTACTATCCATCATAAGACCAGACAGGCCAATTCCTTTTAATTTTACTGTCTAAGTAACTGACCATGTCATGTAAAATTAAATAACTGACATAGTTTTGATCCAGTATATAATAGCAGTGTCTCAGATGGAGAGAATATTATTATATACATTTAAGTATTAACCATCACCTAATCACAATCAATCGCTTCGCAATGAACTCTTCAGATAGAAGAGTGATCCACACTAATAATTATCCAAAATTATCCCTAAAGAAGATTTGTACTGACGATACCGCAATTAATATGTCTAATGTGGAGGAAGGCCTTACTGTCAACACGTAGGGTTTAATTGCGTCGTCTACAAACTGGTGCTGGAAACCGCAGAATTTATCTGTGAATAAATTTTTTCTCCCATTTAGATTTTTAAAATATTTTTTGAAGGTTATAAAAATTCGTTTAATTAAAATAAATTTATTAATTTCGAAAACTACACGATCTGAAAGAATTAAACATTTTTCCGAGTACACGATTCAAAAAATTCTAATTTATCAAACCATCTTTTCGTGTTTAAATACATAACAAATAAAATTTAATAAATGTACAGTTTTTCCTTTAGCTTTTCAGCTAAGATAGTGATTAAAAGCATTTATTTATTTTATTTTTTATTTTATATTTTTAAAAAAATAATAATTTATTTTGATTAAACATTTTTTCATTTAATTAATTCAAAATTTAGAATTAATTTTCACATTTTTTCAAGATATTTGTTTTAGAAAAATCTTTACACGTGATATTTTATAAAAAATAAAATTTCTAAAGTTTTTTCATTTAATTAAAAAAAACTTCATTTTATTTTTCATTACAAAATATTTTAATTAAAATTAAATATTCGAATTAATTAAATTAACATGATAAATAAAATTAATATTTATCATTCACGCAGTTAATATAAAAATAAATTAAATGTAAGATAAATATCTCAATTTTATGATCCATATGAAAATTTAAAAAATTTTAATCTCTTGTTAAAAAATAAGCTTCCGATCTTTCAGTTGCTAGAAAGCTATTTGTTAGAATCAAATAAAAATATCTCGATCATAACAATTAAAAACAGCCGGTGCCCGAACAGTGTTTGGATTTGCTGGGAAACTAGTTGCCGCTTGGAATCCGCTTGCTGCACTATCAACAGTGCTGGTTTCCAATTAAAGAAGACCATCCAAGCTGGTGCCACACAGCAGCGCTGTGTTTGTTTGGAATACAGGCACTATTTTCGGAAAAACTACTTGTTCCAATTGTTGTGTTTTGAAAAAAAAAAAAGCTACACCAAAATAGTGTTTTGGGAGAATATGGAGACTGTTTTTTGAAATTTTTGCCGCACTTCCAGTTTGCCTTCAAAGCCAAACACAGCCTGTTGTCTTTGGAAAACAGTACTGAAACTGTTTCTTCAAAAAAAACTGCTGCGTTGGTGCTGGAATTCCGTTGAAAATTCAGCGCTGTTGGTTAGATTGATCAATTGCTTTGATGTTTGCAACGAACAGTGCTTCTGCTGGAATCACTGCTTTGAACCGAACAGTGCTTTGAACAGTGCTGGAATCACTGCATTGATGTTTGCAAACTGCTGGAACAGTTTGGGAATAGGCTACTTTTTGTAAAGTGCCGGTGCCTGCTTCAGTTTGGGAAACCGCTGCTTGGCTTTTGAAAAAACCGCCTGCGATTGTGAAAAACTGCTGCACCAAACAACTTTTAAATCAAAGAAGCCCCTGGAATAGCGCCCTGTTTGGCACTACTGCTGCTGCTCAGAAAACAGTGCCGCCCCAGGCTTCTGCTTGCGCCATGCTTCTGTTTAAAACCTCACTTCTGTAGTCGGCGTTTTGAAACCGGCGGCTTGCTTTTTGTTTTATTCCCAAATTTCATGTTTTTCACATATCTTCATACTGTTATTCATCCTCCTTTTTTTTAATTTTATTTTGATTTCATAAAATAAAAAATTAGAAACCAAAAAATAATTATTTTTACATTGATCTTATGCTTTCGTAGAGTTCACAATCAATCTATCACGATTAACCCTCGTAGTTTAAAAAAATAATTAAATTAAATCATCATCCACGCATCAATCAAATATGAAAATAAATGATGATCATAAAGGCGGGATTAGAACGCCTACAAAACAAAGTTAGCAACAACTCTAAAACTATTCGGCCCCGATAACCGTAAACAAAAAACAAAACGGATATGATACCAATTTTTTGGAGGCAATATTGCCAAGATCATTGTTTTTGCAAACGATTAACGAAAAAAATTAACTAGACAGGCAAATGCCGAAACGGATTACAGATAAAACTTTTGACGATAAACGATCAAAATAAAACCCGTGCAATTAAAGTTAATTTAGATGAATATCTTTTGTCGATCTATTCTTCAACTACGATTTGATTTTGAGTTGAAACTCCATTCATATCTTCTACTGTATTCCCGTATGCGATCTTTGAACGTAGTGTGGGCTACGGTCTATCAAGAACTCGTACCGGCAGAACCCAGATTTTTTTCATCTTGAAAGACAAAATATGGTATATAATATGATATTAAACTGGTTCAGCCTACACGCATATATATAGGGTTACAGTAGGGACCTGGAGAGTAATTATGAGTAAGATTTCTAGTGGAACACATATACCTACTAGTGATTTATGCAATTATAGAAAGACGCAGCGATTTCTGTAATTTTCATAAAACACTGAATTACAGTTCATACCACTAAAGAACTGTAATTGCACTCTGATCCATACTCTCAAGACCTTCTTGCATTGAGCTCCTGTAATTAAATGCATACCATTTTTCCCCACGTTAAGATTTTTGATACTCGCCAATTAAATTTAATTACTAAAAATTTAATTTAATCGGCATATTGATATTCCTTAGACCCTTTCGCTTAACTTATTTGACCGCCGGATAATCAATCCACCTGTAGGGTTTGGGCCGGTCAAAACTTATAAGCTTCCTTAAGGGGTATCGTCAATCCCGATTTTTCGGGATGTGGATTCTGTCAATAATTAATATTTACTATATAAATAATACCACTATCCAACTCACTGAGAATATAGACTCATATAAAATGCACCATTTAATGAATCAAAACAACGAATATTAAATAAATACAAATCAATAATTACTTTAGGATTAAGAGGATAAGCACTATTCATAATAACCTTGGAGTGTGAATTAATTTATATAGTCAGTATAAAATTAATTACCCCAAATGTTCCGTTCAATACACACAAAATGTACTAGCACAGAGAGTTGGAACAATAGACGACGCTATTATCTGTTCTCCGTAACTAAGACAGGCCTACTAAAACTTTGTACTACAGTCGTACCGATGGTATGTCTATTTTTATCTAAACTGTGAATATATAACTTATATTCTATAAGAATCTAAAATCTAATCTTCTGTGTGCAAGCCATACTCTACACACCATATTAAATACTATACAGAATATTGGATATCTATGCATATCAAAGAAATGAAATACATACGTTGCTCATAAAGATTGTCATAAAATAAAAAATTAATTTTATTAAAATAAAATTAAATACTAAAAATATGATTTTCAGTATACCAACTCTAACATTCTCTTATGCAATTATCGAATATAGTGTGGGCTATAATCTACCGAGAACTCGTACCGGCAGGATCTGGACAACTTTAGTCTTGAAAACAAGTTATGAATATGGTTTAGCCTACCCACATATTGTTAGGGTTGGTTTACTGAAAATCATATTTTTAGTATTTAATTTTATTTTTAATAAAATTAATTTTTCATTTTGTAAGAATCTTTATGAGTAATGTATGTATATCATTTATTTGTTAGACATAGATGCCTGATATTCTGTATAGCATTTAATCTGGTGTGTAGAGTACGGTATATACACAGAAGATCAAATTTTAGGTTCTTACAGAATATAAGTTTTATGTTCACAATTTAGATGAAAATGAACATACCATCGGTATGATTGTGGTAGAGAGTTTTAGTAGGCCTATCTTAATTACGGAGAATAGATAATAGCGTCGTCTATTGTTCCGACTCTCTATGTCAGTGCACTTTGTGTGTATTGAACGGGACATTTGGGATAATTAATTTCGTACTGGCTACTGACTATATAAATTAATTCACAGCCCAAAATTATTATTAATAGTGCTTATCCTCTTAATTCGAAAATAATTATTGATTTACATATATTTAATATTCGTTATTTTGATTCATTAGAGAGTGCGATCTTATATGGTCTATATTCCCTGTGAGTTTGATAGCGATATTATTTATTTGACAAATATTAATTATTGACGGAATCCACGTCCCGAAAGATCGGGATTGACGATACCCCCTTAAGGATGCTTATAAGTTTTGACCGGGCCAAACCCTATAGGTGGATTTAATTATCCGGCGGTCAAATAAGTTAAGCAGAATGGCTTAAGGAATATCAAGATACTGATTAAATTAAATTGTCAATAATTAAATTTAACTAGTGGGTATCAGGAATCTTAACGTGGGGAAAATGGTAAGTATTTAATAACAGGAGCTCAATGCAAGAAGATCTTGAGATTATGGGTCAGAGTAAAATTATAGTTCTTTAGTGGTGTGAACTGTAATTCAGTGTTTTATGAAAATTGCAGAAACCACCCGTAGGTATCTGTGTTCCACTTGAAGTTTTACTCATAATTACTCCCTAGATCCCTGCTATAACCCTATATATATGCAGGTAGGCTGAATCAGTTTATATGAATTTTCATATCATTCTTGATATATTATTTTTATCTTTCAAGACTTAAAAAAATATCAAGATTCTGCCGGTACAAGCTCTCGGAGGATCGTAGCCCACACTACGTTCGAGGATCGCATAAGAGAATATGGTAGAAGATTTGACAAGAGTTTCAACTCGGAATCAAGTCGTAGTTGAAGATTAGATCTACAAGAGGTATTCTTCTAAATTAACTTTGGTTGCACGGGTTTTATTTTGATCGTTCTTCATCAAAAGTTTTATCTAGAGCCTGTTTCGGCGTTTGCCCGTCTAGTTAATTTTTTACCGATTAATCGTTTTAAAAAACAATGATCTAGACAGTTTTGCCTCAAATAAATTAGTATCAAAGCTGTTTTGTTTTTTGTTTACGGTTATCAAAGCCGAGTAGATTTAGAACCGTGCTAACTTTATTTTGCGGGCGTTCTAATCCCGATTTTATAATCATATTTTATTTTCATATTTGATTGAATGCGTGGATGGTAATTTAATTAATTTTTAATCACAGGATTGACCGTGATATATTGATTGATTGTGAACTCTATGGACGCATAGGATCAATGTAAATATTATTATTTTTCGGTTTTAGTTTTTTTAATTTTATGTTATCAAAATAAAATTAAAAAAATAAAGAAGAACAATCAAAGAAATAAGAAGAACTCCGCGGCGGCGGACCACTGTTACGGTGGAAAAGCCGGTACTGTTTTGATGTTTAAAGAAAGAAAAAGAAAAAGAGGTTTCCGGTGCACTATTTTCAAATCTGGAAGCAAAGTTGTTTTTTTTTTCAAAAGTGAACAGGCGGCAGTTTCAACACAAAACCGGCCGCTGGATTGTGTTGATCTCCAATCAGCGCTTTCCATCCCAAGCAACAGCCGTGGGTGTTTTCCCAAGCAGTGGCATGGTTTCCGAAGCAAACCAGGCCAAAAAGGCGCTGGATTTTTGAAGCAGCCAATTCCAAATGGAATGCAACAGCCGGCAATTCCCAAACATCAAATATGTTGATGTGGTTTTGATTAGAAAACTTCAAGCGGCGTAAATCCATATCAGCAAGAGGTTTTTTTGGTCATCAAACACAAAAGCAAACTTCCAAAGCAAACGCCGCAGCCCAATCCAGCAAATTCCCAGCAGCGCCGGGCGGCGCAATCCAGCCGCAGCAAATCCCATCAATGGCGCAAGTTTCCAGGCGCAAACAGTGGTAGCTTGCAATTCCATATCCAACAGTGCTGCGATTCCCATATCGGTGGAATAATTTTCGGCTTTAATGGGATATTTGGTTGGCTGAATTTTATTTAATAGCCGGCAAATTTTTTTTTGTTTCCGTGCTCATCCAAGCACAATAGGCGCCGGGTTTCTTGTTTGGCAGCAGTTTTTCGGTGCAAGCAAAATAGCTGAAAGCTTATCTTAATTGGATACACGAAGGTTAACAGGAAATTAATACTTTTTAGAATTTTGATACTATCATAAAATTAAAATTTATATTTATTTTGTATTTAATTTATTTTTATATTTTAACTACGTGAATGTGATAAATATTGGTTTTATTTATTTTATTAATTTAATTTATTCGAATATTTAATTTTAATTAAAATATTTTGTAATAAAAAATAAAATAAATTTTTTTTAATTAATTAATTTTAATTACATAGAAAAATTTTAGATATTTTACTTTTTACAAAATATCATGTTTAAAATGATTTTTTTTAAAAATTGGATATCTTGAAAAAAATGTGGGAATTAATTCCAAATTTTGAAATAATTAAATAAAAAAATATTTAATCAAAATAAATTATTATTTTTCAAAAAATGTGAAACGAATATTAAAATAAATAAATACTTTTAATCACTACCTTAGCTGAAAAGCTGGAGAAAAAAATTGTGCATTTATTAAATTTTATTTGTTACGCATTTAAACACGAAAAGATGGTTTGATAAACCAGAATCTTTAGAATCGTATACACGGAAAGATGTTTGATTCTTTCAGATCGTGTGACTTTCGAAAGATGGTTTGATAAACAAGAATCTTTGGAATCGTGTACACGAGAAGATGTTTGATTCTTTCAGATCGTGTGACTTTCGAAATTAATAAATTTATTTTAATTAAATGGCTTTTTATAACCCTAAAAAAATTATTTTAAAAATCTAAATGGGAGATGGAATTTATTTACAGATAAATTTCGCGGTCTCCATCACCAGTTTCTAGGCGATGCAATTAAACCCTGCGTACATGCAGTAAGGCTTTCCTCCCCAACGGACAGATTAATTGCGGTATCGCCAGTACAAATCTCCTTTATGGATAATTATGGATAATTGTTAGTGTGGATCACTTCTCCAACTGAAGGGCTCATTGCGAAGTGATTAATTTGGGATTAGGTGATGGTTAACACTTAACTGTATATAATAGTATTCTCTCCAACTGAGTCACTGCTGTTATATACTGGATCCAAATTATGTCAGCTATTTAATTTTACTTGACATGGTCAGTTGCCTAGATAGTAAAATTAAAAGGAATTGGCCTGCCTAGCCTTATAATGAATTGTAGACGTCCACCAAACGTGGCATGCTATTCACAGGTTACCAGGCTGTTAGCAAATTAATTTTAAAATGGTAGAGGGAACCAAATTAAAATGAATTCAAAGTTTTGCTCATCATAATTAACGATTTTTTAATTATGTGATTCTTGGGATTAAAATGGATTTCAACCCACTCGCTTCAATACTCAAAGAAAACAAACTTACGAGACCAAATTTTGTTGACTGAAAATGTAACATAGATATAGCTTTAACTACAAATGGTATTCTTTCAATACCAGAAAATGTATCTGTTTCAGAGAAAGGTTCTTCCTCGGGGCTGAAAGACATAAAGAAGAAAAAGGTTCAGAACAGGGAGACGCATTTTCCAGGGTAATTAGTGGGCCACGAACTGGTATGAAAAAGCCGAAAGGCAGATATTTTCACTGTAACCAGACCCGACACTGAAAAAAGTTATGTCTAGTATTTCTCAGAAGGTAGAACAAATACGGTAATTTCTGTTCACTGGTTGTAGAAACATGCTTAGCGGTGTTATCTATCGGTACCTGGTGGGTAGATATGGGAGCCACTAATCATGTCTGCAATTCATTGCAGGGGTTCTAGAAAATTCGATAACTTAGTGATGGAGAGATTTACCTGCATATGGGTAATAATACAAAGGTAACAACAGTTGTAGTAGGAGATATCATTCTCAGTTTTGATGAAGATCGAGTTTTAATATTAAGAGATTGTCTTTATGTACCTGCCATTAGAAGGAACTTAGTTTTCATTTCTGGATTGGCTAAAGATGGATATTTTGTTTATTTTAGTAACTCTGTGGTTATTAAGGATAATAAACGGGTTATCTGTTCTGATACATTGATGGATAATCTTTATATTATTACTCAAATCTCTTCTACACTGCAACTAACTGAAATGAATAACACATTAAATTTACCATATAAGAGAAAATTTCCTTATTTAATGAACTAAGCGTTTCTTTGGCACTTACGCTTCGGTCATATTAATCTAAAAATAATAAATAGACTGGTAGCAGATAGACCTTTGAGTTCATTGGAAGTGGAGGCACTTTCAGTCTGTGAACATTGCTTAGAGGGTAAGATGACCAAGAGGCCATTTTCGGCCAAAGGCTATAGAGCTAAAGAACCGTTGGAGCTGGTTCATT
>JAOTRH010184643.1:0-11866 GCA_034768845.1 Heliamphora exappendiculata | reverse complement strand
TTATTTTTATTTTTTATTACAAAATATTTTAATTAAAATTAAAATTTTGAATTAATTAAATTAACAGGATAAATAAATAGATATGCAATCATCCACGTTATATATATATATATATATATATATATATATATATATATAAACACCATACATATATCCCAATTTTACAATTCAAGTGAAATGCTGAAACATTTTAGTCTCCCAAAGAAAATAAACTATATCAATCCCTGTTCGTCTCTGTTTTAGTGTCTTGATTGCAACAAGCTTCCCTGATACTATGTAATATATACCAGTATATCATATCAGTCTCGTATACATCAGAATATCAAAACAAAATAGTCCCTGGAGAGAGAAAATAGCCGGCCACCACTAGCCACCATCGGGGCCACCTTGCTGCCACCGCCGTTAGGCGGCTCCTACCGCCTCATCCGAGCTCTATTTTTGACAAGTATTATGCCGTTAAAAAGCTTTTGATATATGAGATTTTTTATGTCCAAAAACTTGCAAAACAATTGCCCAAAAGAAGGCAGGAAAAATGGCTTGAAGCTGCTGCCGCCGCACCACAGCGCCACCGTCGCCGTTACTGCCCTGTTTGGGCTTTTTCAAGTGCTTCATTTGTGAGACTCTGTATCGCTTTTTATTTTTGATATATATAAATGATGACGTGTTTTCTTCATGTTATGTATATCATTGATGCATGATTTATGCTTTGGCGTTATAGAACAGCATGTATAGATGTGTTTCACACTTTTTCAGACCTTGTTTAGGCTTGTTTGGTTGGCCTTAGAACCGAAATCCTGAGACCAAAAATAGTAGGTTGAGACCCTTGGGTTCGGTCAGCTGGAGGGCTTGGTTCAGGCGACTGAACTGGTTTTCTTGAGTTCGGTTGACTGAACTGTGGTGGTTCACATTTTTCGAGGAGCTTCAGTTGACTGAACTGCATTTTGGCCGAGTCTATAAGTAGTTCCAGGGGCTGGAATGTTTGGAATTTCTTATTTCTTTCATTCTCTCTGCCTTCTCTTTACATATTTGACCTGTCCGAGCCTAGTTTTTGATGATCATCTTGTGGATCCTTGCTATTCACACTGCTAGCGTCGTGTTCAGCTGATCAAATTCCTGTTCTGACGTGGTTCGGATTTTGAGGCTTTGAGTTTTGACTCACCGAGATAGGTTTTTGGACATACTGCTGTTATGAGGGTGTTATATGTAATTATATGTGTTTTTACCAGGTAGAAAATGCATCAAATGCCATATTTTCTATTTAAGCCTTGTTTTTTTTGATAGAAAGCATGTTGTTCGCTTTTCTTAGCTTATAGTACTGTATGACTTGTGATGGTATGGTTTTCAAAGGGTTTTCTTGAAAATGGTAGAAAATGGTGATTTTGTGAAAAATCTCAACACTTGGTGTTTTGGAGGTTTGGAGCTCGCCTTTGGGGTTGAATCTCAAATTTTGAAACGTTTTGTTAAAAATGCAGAAAAATATTTTAAAAATATTTTGTTGATCTCCATGTTGATGGATGGATCTGTATATACGTGTATAATGTATATTTGTGAAATATTTTTCGTAGTTGAGCTACGGTTTGATTTTTAAAAGATTCTCTAGATATACTGGGATGATGGGTATTTTGCACGAGTTGCCCTCGGTGAAAGTCTGAAAACGTGCGCAGAGTAGGTACCTTTGTTATCCTTCAGGGTAGTTCCTATAAAGAAGGTCGGTTGGGTGCTCTTGTCCCTTGGGTTTCGGACCTATAAAGTTAGCATTTACGTCGTGGTGCTCCGTTGAGAACTTGTGATTATCTATCCGGTCCCATGAGGCATGGGGTTTAGATAATGGATGTGGATCTATAGTTTTTACCTCTATCACCTTGTGACGGAGTCGGTACATAGGACGCTATTCTTCTTTTTTCACAATGGTACATTCCGTGAGAATAATATTTTTGGTTACTGTTTTTCCTTAACTATGGTTGCTTATTTGCATGTGTTGCAACACCTGATTTGAAGGATGAAAACATGGATTTTATGAAATAAAACTATTTTGGGAGACTAGTGTAGTCTGATGGGAAAACTTGTGGGTTTTGGATGGAAAACCTTTTAGGTTTTGTGGTTGAGTTCGCTCCCACTCTATATGATTGCATATTTCTTGCTTACAGCTTGATTGTCTGTTTCTGTTAGGCTTCGGCTCACGGGTGAAATTTTCTATACAAAACCTTTTTCAGGTGATGATGACATGGATGAGGTGTAGCTTTGGTGATGCCCGCGGTGGCGGAAGACTTTTATAGTTTTTCTTTTGGGTATGCCTGATCCTGATGGCAGTTGTTGTACGCGATAAGGCGATATACTGTATGCATGTTGGAACTGTATATTTTTCTGTGTGAGAGATGTATCTTTTGGGTTTTCCCTTTATTTCAACTGATGATTTTGATGATATAAAACTCTATTTTATTAAAACTGGTGTTTAGTAAATTTTCACGTGATCCTGGATTATGGGGCGTGACAACTTGGTATCAGAGCTCTGGGTTCGAATACCTAAGAGCCATGGGAAAAGGGATTTATCACTTGGTGTGGTTGATTGTGCATGCTTGCTTGCATGTGTTTAAACGTTGATTCATAACATGTTAATAGCTTTCTGAGCATGATAGTTGTGTATATGTGGGTATGGAGGTTGAATCTCAACATTAATAAGTCTTTCCTTAGGGCGTTTGGAATAACAGATTTGGAAGCTAAGTTAAAAACACGTTTGGCCGACGTGTTTTCTAGCAGGGAATCTGAATAGGTTATCCAAATGGACGAGTCTGTCTTGTTAGTTCTCCTCAGTATGTGAGATGTGTTTGCATAAAACCTTACGTGGCTACGTGATAGCATGCTTATGTGCGTTATGTGTTTCTTTTATGTAGTAACATGTTATAGGAAAGCTTATCCTATTTACATTGCTTCCTATAGAACTACGTCTATGCAGGGAGTGCGGAGACGGGATCGTGGCCGTGGCTGAGGTCGTGCTTATGTTCAGGTTCTAGACGAGGGAGACGTTCATGCCCCACAGGAACAAGTGGGCAGTGCTGACATTGTCCAGGAGATGCTTGCCACTATGTGAGTTATGGCAGAAGAAACTAGGGCTAGTGTACGGGTTCCTAAGCTAAGGTCTTCTATGGCTATGAGGGAGTTTCGGCGGTTGGATCTCCAACCTTTGCTGGAGAGTTGGACCCCAAAGTTGCTACTGAGTGGTTGGAAGTGACCATGTTGATCTTCGATACTCTAGATATTGAGGAGGATTCTTTGCGGGTAAAATCGGCGGCATTCCAATAGCGGGAAGATGCTAGAGAGTGGTGAAAGTTTGCCAAGACCACTGTGGATGAGACGTGGGCTGCTTTCACGAGAGTTTTCTTGAAGAAGTATTTTCCAAGATCTTCGAGGGATACTTACCGAGAGGAGTTCCTCTCTTTTGTTCAGGGGAACCTGTCTGTGGTCCAGTATGAAGCTATGTTCGCGAATCTATCGTGATTTTCACCAGAGATGGTATCGATAGAGGAGTTGCGTACTCAGAGGTTTGAGAGGGGACTTCGACCGACTATCAAGGATAGGGTTACAGCTTTGGATGTGGAGGTGTACATTAAGCTGGTGGAAGCAGCTATTCGGGTAGAGAACTCGTTGGTAGATAGCCGCAGGATTAGAGAGAGCGGGAGCCAGCAGGGCAGTGGAGATGCACAGTTCCAAAGGCGCGGGAAAAAGCGCCAGAGGTCGTCTGGACCTAGTTCTCATGTTGTCGGATCGTATCAGCCGTAGTCGTCTGCCCCTAGACTTTCTTGGCCTTGATAAGAAGGCTAGAGCAGAGAGGGTTGATCTTTCATTGATATGGACAGTCGGGGCAACGTTCACCTGATGCCTACAGAGGGGCCTGGTTCAGAGTTCAGCGCCGAGTCAGTCACAGGTGAGGAACCCACCGATATGCTTTGACCGTGGTTAGTCCGGGCACATCCGCAGACACTGTCCTAGAGAGGGAAATATCCAGGGTGCGACAGGAGCATCGGTTGCTTCATCTGTACAGAGACGACAGGCTCCACAACAGCCTAGGGCCCAGACATCTAGGTCTGCCGAGGGAGGTGCTTTAGCTCAGTCAGTGAGGCAGCCATCGACTCCGGGTTATGGTGGGCAAACTAGACTGCCACAGGCCAGGACTTATGTTCTTGCTGATTGTAGTGCTTCCAAATCACCCGTTACATTTGATGCTGCTGTTACACCAGCCATGATCAGAGGTACTTTTCTAGTCTTTAGATCATGGGCTAGTGTTCTTATCGACACCGGAGCATCACATTCGTTTATATCATCTGCTTTTGCTACTGCTTTGGGGTTGGACAAGGACTGGTTGGGTGGTATTATGAGCATAGAGACCCCAGTTAGTGGAAATGTGACGTTGAGTCTTGTCTGTAGATCCTGTGTGTTGAAAGTCGCCGGTCGTTGTTTAGAGTTTAACTTTGTTATTCTAGACATGACCATGTTTGATGTCATCCTAGGAATAGACTGGCTGACCACCTACCGTGCCTTTATAGATTGTGAGCGACGGAGACTGTCGATCTGTTCATCGGAGGGTGATTGCTTTTACTTTGTGGGTGATCGGGATGAGGGCTTGATGTCTATGCCTAGTGTTGCCCGGGTTCGAGGAGATTTGGATTTTCTCTTTTCTGCGCTCAGGTTGGATGAGCCGATTGGAGTTCGAGGGGTGTTACCTCCTGTGGTGTGCAACTATCCGGATGTCTTTCCATGATGATTTATTTGAGTTGCTGCCGAGTCGAGATGTGGAGTTCTCTATTGATCTTGTTCCAGGAGTGGCTCTTATCTCTATGCCATCATATCGCTTTGCACTGGCTGAGTTAAGAGAACTCAAGGTGCAGTTGTAGGAGTTGCTAGACAAGGGGTTTGTGCGGCCGAGTACGTCGCCGTGGGGACCTCTAGCTTTGTTCACGAAGAAGAAGGATGGTTCGTTGAGATTGTGTATAGACTACAGAAAGTTGAACCAGGTAACGGTGAAGAATAAGTATCCAATGCCGAGGATTGACGACTTGTTTGATCAGCTGAGGGGGTCCCACTGCTTTTCGAAGATTAACTTGAGGTCAAGGTAACATCAGCTGAGGATTAGGGACGAGAACATAGCGAAGACCGCCTTTCGGACTTGCTATGGTCACAACCGTTACCTATATTGGAGTGGAAGTGGGAGAATATCACGATGGATTTTGTATCAGGACTTTCTCAATCACCGGTGGGACATGATGCTATTTGGGTTGTGGTTGATAGGTTGACGAATTTTACGCACTTTCTCCATATTCGAGTGAGAGATCCAGTGGACAGATTGAGCAGATTATACACCAAGGAGATAGTCCTACTACATGGAGTACCTGTGACTATCGGTTCTGATCGAGACCCGTGCTTTACATCGCACTTTTGGTAGAGTTTTCAGGTGGCTTTTGGGACGAGCTTGATTTTTAGTACATCTTTTCATCCTCAGACCGATGGTCAGTCTGAGAGGACCATTCAGATTTTGGAGGACATGCTGAGAGCTTGTGTGCTTAATTTTCGGGGTTCCTGGGAAGATCATCTATCATTGGTAGAGTTTGCATACAACAACAGTTACAAGTCCAGTATTAGAATGGCACCGTTGAGGCTCTATATGGTAGACCGTGTAGGTCACCTGTTTATTAGACAGAGTTGGGAGAGACAACTATTTTGGGACCCAAATTAGTGCGGGAGATGACAGAGCAGATTGATGTGATTTGTCAGCGTCTGGTGACAGCTCAGAGCCGCTGAAAGAGTTATGTAGATTAGAGGAGGAGACCTTTGGAGTTTGTAGTGGGAGATCACGTGTTCCTGAAGGTCTCGCCACGTAGAGGGCTGATGAGATTTGGCCGTCGCGGGAAGCTATCACCACGTTTTATTGGACCCTTCGAGATCTTAGAGAGGATTGGGATGGTAGCATACCGTCTGGCTTTGCCACCTCAATTAGCATATGTGCACAACGTTTTTCACGTTTCGATGCTTCGGAGGTATAAGCCTGATCCTTCTCATGTTCTAGATTGGACCGAGCTACAGGTTGATGAGGATGTCACGTATGAGGAATGCCCAGTGAGGATTGTGGATACAAAGGAGCAAGTGTTGCGGGTGAGAACGATTGCTTATGTCAAAGTTTAGTGGCTTCATCACAGGGTTGAGGAAGCAACTTGGGAGCTTGAGTCTGGGATGCGTGCTAGATACCCAGACCTGTTTACCTCGTCAGTATCTAACTCATTATAGTAAAATCCATGATGAGTTATTCCGGTTTACCCAATTCATTTTGGGGACTCGCTTTAGAGACAGCGCTTACATTATGAACTTGGTACCTTCTAAGTCAGTATCTTCTACTCCCACAGAATTATGAACTGGGCGTAAGTTTAGCCTAAAACACGTTTAGATTTGGGGGTGTCCAGCACATGTGCAGAAAAAGAATACAAATAAGTTAGAACTAAGAACATGAGTCTATTTCTTTATGGGGTATCCCAAGAGAATGAAGGGTGATCTATTTTATAATCTTAAGGATCGAAGGTCATTGTTTGCATCAATGTCCGATTCCTAAAAGAGGATTATATTATAGATCACAGGCCCAATAGCAAAATTATTCTAAAAGAATTAAGAGAAAATACTAGTAGAACAGAAAAGAAATCACAAGTCACTTATATTCTATTACCTTGTTGTAGTGGGAGGATTATCGAAACTGGTGCAAATCAAGAACAGGGTGCTAATGCATAGGGTTTAGATTCTGCACAGCGTGTTACTGCTAGTACACAGACACGTGTTGTGCCTCGTCGTAGTGGGAGGGTTGTTCATCAACCTGATCAGTATATATTCTTGAGAGAGTCTTTTGAGAAGATCCTGACAGAACTAGATACCGAACCCTATAACTACAATAAAACACTTCAGGACAAAGATACAGATCTTTAGTAAAGGGCTATGAATTCAGATATAGAATCTATGTATTCTAATCAGGTTTAGGAACTTGTAGAACCACCTGAAGGGATAAAACTCAATAGATGCAAGTGGATCTACAAGAGAAAGAGAGTAGCAACGGGAATGTTGAAACCTTCAAAGTTAGGCTTGTTGCTAAAGGGTTCACTTAAAAAAAAAGGATCGATTATGAGGAAACATTTTCACCGATTGTTATCCTTAAGTCTATCCAGATTCTCTTATCCATTGCTGCTCATTTCGATTATGAAATCTGGAAAATGGATGTCATAACAGTTTTTCTTAATGGAAGTCTTGACGAGAGTATCTATCTGACACAACCAGATAGATTCATTGTGAAGGGCTAGTAGCACTTGCTGTGTAAGCTTAAGACATTCATTTATGGACTTAAGCAGGCATCGAGGTCTTGAAATACTCTGTTTGATCAAGCCATAAAGTCTTATGATTTTGATCAGAGTCCAAATGAGTCGTGTGTGTACAAGAAACATGACAGAAGCATGATAAGTTTCTTAGTATTTTATGTCGATGATATATTTTTCGTAAAAATGATGTGAGGACATTATCTATGGTTAAAGTATGGTCATCTAAGCAGTTCGATATGAAGGACTTGGGAGAAGCCAGTCACATCTTTGGAATCAAACTTATGCAAGATTAGAAAAAAAAGATGTTGGGCTTATGACAAGCAAAGTATATCGATGATATCTTTGCTCATTTTAGCATGTAGGATTCTAAGAAAAGGTTTCTCTCTTTCAGGCACGGAATCACTCTATCCGAGAATCAGTGTCCTAAGACACCTTATTAGACAGAGAAGATGAAGGCGATTTCTTATGCTTCGGCAGTAGAAAGCCTCATGTATGCTATGCTTTGCACTAGACACTGTTTTGTCGTTGGCATGGTTAGCAAATATCAGTCTAACCCAGGGCAAGAGCGTTGGACTATGATAAAAAATATAATCAAGTACCTAAAAAGTACTAAGGAATATATGTTGGTTTATCAGACAAATAGTTTAGTACCTTTAGGGTACACAGACTTAGTCTGACAAGGATTCTCGTAAGTCTACATCAGGATATGTGTTTACCTTAGGAGGTGGAGCTATAAGTTGGAAGAGTTTCAAATAGTCTGACATTGCTGATTCCACCATAGAGGCCGAGTGCATAGCAGCTTCTGAAGCAGCCAAGAAGGCCGTTTGGCTCAAGAACTTCCTGTTGGATAGATGCCTAATATTCTCTACAGTATTTAATTTGGTGTGTAGAGTACGACTTACACACAGAAGATCAGATTTTAAGTTTTTACAGAATATGAATTATTTGTTCACAGTTTATATGAAAATAGACGTACCATCAGTACGACTGTAGCACAGAATTTTAGTAGGCCTATCTTGGTTACGGAGAACAGATAAAGCGTCGTCTATTGTTCTGACTCTTTGTGCTAGTACACTTTGTATATATTGAGCGGGACATTTGAGGTAATTAATTTTATACTGACTATATAAATTAATTTACACCATAAGATTATTATGAATAGTACAAATACTCTTAATCTTTAAATAATTATTGATTTACGTATATTTAATATTAGTTGTTTTGATTCATTAGAGTGTGCGATTTTATATAAGTTTATATTTTCGGTGAGTTGAATAACGGTATTATTTATATGATGAATATTAAATATTGATGGAATCTACGTCCCTAAAGATCGGGATTGACGATATCTCTTTAAGGAAGCTTATAAGTTTTGACCGGGCCAAATCTTGTAGGTGGATTTGATTATTCGACAGTCAAATAATTTAAGTTAAAAGGCTTATGAAATTTTAAGATGCCAATTAAATGAAATTGTCAATAATTAAATTTAATTGGCGGGTATCAAAAATTTTAACGTGAAAAAAAATATTAAGCCTTTAACAACAAGAGCTGAATGCAAGAAGTTCTTGAGATTATGGATCAAAATACAATTATAGTTCTTTAGTGGTGTGAACTGTAATTCAGTATTTTATGAAAATTACAAAAATTGCTGCAAGGTTTTCATAATTACAGATACCACTATGAGATTTTCTTAATTGCGAAAAATGCTGATGGGTGTCTATATTCCACTAGTAGTTTTACTATAATTACTCTATAGATCCCTGCTGTAACCCTATAAATATGAAGATAGGCTGAACCAGTTTCATAACTTGTCTTTCAAGACTAAAGCTATCCAGGTTTTACCAGTACGAGTTCTTGATAGATTATAGCCCACACTACATTCAAGAATTGCATAAGGGAATACAATAGATGGTTTGACGGGAACTTCAACTTGGGAACAAAAACGTAGTTGAAGATTTGACCGGTAAAAAGGTATTATTCTAAATTAACTTTTATTGCACGGATTTTTATTTTGATCGTTCGTGGTCAAAAATTTTATCTGGAGCCCGTTTCAGCGTTTGCCCGTCCAGTTAATTTTTTACTAAAAATCATTTGTAAAAACAATGATTTTGGCAGTTTTGCCTCCAACAAATATGACTTTGGAATTAAATATTTTTAATATTTGCAAAGAACCAGGGGAAAATGATGATGAGTCTGGGGAAGTAAATTTGGTGGATACAATTGTTTAGGAGTATTTTAATGCCACATATTTTTCTGAACCTCTTCTGGCTTGCTTGAATAATTTCATTGATTTTGATAAAGAATCAAAAATTGCATATCTTTATTCTCTGTTGGAATCTTTGTAGAGATCATAGACGAACAAATAGAAACCCAAGTTTGAAAAATTGGCACCCAGTGTTACTAAGCCATTCCCATCAAGTGAACAAGTGCCCCAGCTTGAATTAAATCATTTATCTAAAGATTTGAAGTATGCATTGTTTAGATCTAACAACGCATATCCAGTGGTAATATCTTCTAAACTTGATTCTTTACAACACAGGGGTGTAATAGGGTGGACAATTGCAAACATTAAAGGAATTAATCCCTCGGTGTGCACTCATAGAATTTATCTAAAGGATAATGCTAGCCCTTCACGGGTGATGCAACGTAGGTTAAATACTACAATGAGAGATGTTGTTAGGGCTGAGGTTCTTAAGCTATTGGATGTGGGAATTATATCACTATGCCAGATCTCTCTTTTTGCGGCGGTAATCAGCTGCCGCTTATATATACCTTGCCGCCGTTAATACTTGTAGCGACGTTTGTTTGGCGAAATTGCGAACCGTCCTTTATGAATGTGTCGGGAAAAATAAAAAGGCGGTTTGTTAACCGCCGTTGAGCATATATATATATGGTTTGTACGATAGTTAATAACCGCCAATAATATAATCGACGGCTAATCTTTATTAACGGTGGTTATTGTTAACTGTTGGTATTAATTTTATTTATTGACGGTTTTATTACTGCCGCTAATGGGCATTTACTTTCCACCACAAATATTTATCCACATTAACGGCGGTTTAATTTACCGCCGCTAATGTACATTTAATTTCCATCACAAATATATATCCACATTAATGGCATTTTTTTTCCGTCGCTAATATTTGTCAACGAATTGAGAATTTTTAATAGAATTAACGATGAAAATACAAAACCGTCGCAAAAATGAGTACTTTTACTTGAATGTTTTGATATAATTTCTTACACTGGTAACCTAACTAGCTATTTAAATGTTGTCCACAAAAATGCTTTATAGATATAACAAAACAACTTGTAACTTAATAAACCTACCAAACACACTATTATAGCCCAATTTTAAAAAATCAAATCATAATGTTCCATAGCTCAATATTATAATCATGGAAAGCATCCTTATAATTAAAGTCTCAAATCACAAAATTAAAAATTCATACACAATATCCTTCTAATTCATGTCTCAAATCACAAAATAAATAGAAGTAGCAATATAGTAGACAAATCACAAATAATTATCTCGTAACATATCCCAAAACACTTGTGCCAATCAATAAGATTTCAAATATCAAAACTCAAAGTCCAAAGTCATCATCTGTTAGCTCTTCATCATATGCTAGTGAGAACTAGAAGCATCCGAAACATGTCGCATATTGCATGTTGGTCTAAAATCATCCTGTTAAAGCATAAGAATTTTATTAATTATCACAGTAAATCATATATATCCAGAAGTATTACAATTATATTATTATTCAAATAAAAAAATTACCACAGTTGAATGCATTACCGATTCATCTGTATCTAAAGATTGAGGCATTGGATATCCTATGGATTCAACATGAGCTTGTAGTCTTGAACATTTACGCTCTAAGCGGATAAACTTGTCACCAAGCTCAGCTAATAACTCTTGTCGCACCTTTAAACGCATCTTATCCATGTCAACACGCTGATCTTGAGACCATATATATCTACCAAACACTTGAGATAGACAAGGACCTAAGCCATAACTACGTACGTGACCATGTCCATCTGGTCCTAAACCTCAGTGAATACCTCATCTCTAAAGGTTGCAAATTGTGAGAATTCAGGCACTTCAGACAGTCGCTCATTAATACGACACTGCCATTTAGAAAATCAAACATTAGCTAAAATATAAACAAGTAATAATTGAAAAATAATAATTTTGTAAGGACCCGGTACCCATTTATTCTATTCATTTATATCTTCAATAAGAGGAGAGACCAAATTAAATTTGGGCATGGGTGCTATAAAATTTTTCTTGTTAATGGTTGCATTAATCATATGTGACGGTGAAATTGAGATACCTGGTGATGAATGATATTGTTATGGTCGTATTATTGAAAAAAAATTGAAATATTTAAATGCGAGCAAAGTCAGAGGTTTGAGTTGAATTTAAAAAAAAAAATTCACAGAATTTCGGTTCAGGGATCACCTCTTGAGCAGGCTATCGGGAAACATTTAGAATTTTCTGGAATGTTGAAGAAAATTTG
>JAOTRH010184632.1:0-11866 GCA_034768845.1 Heliamphora exappendiculata | reverse complement strand
TTTTGTAAAATCTTTTATTTTGATTTAATTTCTTAAAATTATTGAATATTTCTTTTCAAAACTTGTTAACTAAATAAAACTTAATTATTCTATTTGTTCATAAAATCTCGTTTACTAATTTGTCAATAACTATATCTTTATTGTCTTAGATAATTTTATTAATTTTGAAGATCTATAGAGTTATATATTTTTGTAGACCCCTTTATTTAACCTAAATCTTAATTTCATGAATAATTTTATTTTCAAAACTTGTTAACTTAATCACATTTAAGCCACTAACTTGAAAAAAATATATTATCTTTATATATATATATATATTAAAGGTAATATTGTTATTATTTGCTTTCACAAAGATGATTAAACAATTTAAATGGTTATTATGTTCATAAAATCCTTACTATTTTAGTTTAAAATATGATTTTTATAAAACATTTTAGACTTTTATTATTATTATTATTATTAAATAAAAAATAACTTATATAGAATAAAATAATCCTAAACAAAACTTACCCAAAAAATAGAAAATATTAGGCCCAAACAAAAACAAAACTCAAAAGAATAAAAAATTTGGCCAAACAAGGCCTAACCCAAACATCACTTAACCAAATCAAAGAAATTGCAAAGAAGGAAACGGGGAGAGAGTAAGTACTGAACCAAAATAGGAATCGAAGGCGTCAGGACTTGTTGGCAGCGGCGGTGATGATCGGGGAGGTCATCGAGGGCGTCGCCGGTGCCGATGGTGTTTGGCAGTGAGATTGGCAGTTTCGGTGGTGATGGTCGGCGAGGCTAGCGGCTGACAGTAACACTCATTTCTCTCTATTTTTCTTTCTCTCTTCTTTTCCTTCTTTCTTGTGCCGAAAATCTTTCAAAGTCCTCCAATTTATATTTGTCCTAGCTCCAATCGAACATTGAATCTACAAATTAAGGGGTTTGATTCGTCGATTCAATGAATGGGGGGTTGATTCGTCGATTCAATGAATGAGGGGATATCAATCCCCCTTTGCCCGTCGGTTGCAATCCCAGCCTCATTCAAATAGCAGTAATTTATTTAATTGTATTTATTTTTATTTTTATTTTTATTTTTATTTTTTGGCTTGTTACATTTTTATTAGATAACCGGAGATAGTGAAGTTCTATTTGGGGAAGTGGGGTTTCCGTTGAGAGTGTGAGGTTTCGGATATATATGGCGGTAGGTAGACATGGGGGTTATCGCAATAACAGGTTCAGGAAGCGCGAGGTAGATTTGGAAGTTCTAATGTGGGATTATTCGTATTCCAAAGATATATTTTTTTCCTCATTCTTTCCCATGATTTCCTTCGTTTTCTCACCTTTTCTCCTTTTTTTTTCTTTTCCCTTTTCGCTTTCCTTCTCAGGCTTCAATGGGTCTTTGAGAAAAGAAATCAGGTACTTTGCATATTTTCTTCTGATATTCGATTCTATTCCAATTCTAGCGATTTTCAAATGCTAGGATTTTGGGTCCCAGTCAGGTTTTATAGGAAATTTTCGATCTATTCGCTGTTGCTGGGAAATTCGAAGGCTAGGTAGCTGATGTATGGATCCCAAACTTGTCTTCTCTGTTTTATTGTTTTCAATTTACATTCCGTCCCGATTGAGTTTCCTGATTTCGTTTATTGGGACAGTGATATATCTGTATTTTTATATTGGTGGACTACCTGTTTGAATCTGTAGTTTTTTCTCTCTCCAGTTTATGCTCTTGTTGAGATCTGTTTGGATGCTAAGAAACTAAATGAAAATGAACAAAACCTGTGTATTGGATCGAGGTTTAAAGCCAACAATAGCAGAGATCACCCTTTATTTTGGTTGATCATTCAATTTCTATATCAACGATTTTTGTAAGGATCTGTTTTGAACCATTTAAGGGTGGTTTGTTGGATGGGATCCCTTAATTGTGCCCTGCGTGAGACAATGGGTTTTTCATATTTGATTTGAAGTGTTTCTTTTCATGAATGCATTTTTGGCAGAGTCTGTATGTTATTTGAGTATTAGAATTTTCAAGTTTGTGCCGCTCTGTCACTGTATTGCACAATGTTCATTCTCTTATCGGTGCTGGTATCAGAGGTCAGAATCCATTTTTTTTGTTAATGTTTGTGATGTCCAAATTTGTGTTACAATTAGATCTTTTAGGTTGGGGGTTTTTTTTTCAAATTTGTACCAGCTTGTCTTTTCATTTATTTTGATCTCTTCATTTTCATAACAAATTTATTTTAATCGTTAATGATGTTAGTTTATAATCTGATTTCATTTAGTTTCTTGTTCATCTTCAGTGTTTGGGAATTGAATTCTCCTTAATTTTATTGCAGGAGTCATAGTCGATTCCATAGATGTTAGAGCAATTACTGATATTTACTAGAGGAGGATTAATCCTCTGGCCATGTAAAGAGCTTGGGAATGGTCTTAAAGGATCACCCATTGACACCTTGATCCGGTCCTGCCTTTTGGAAGAACGTTTGGGTGCTGCATCATACAATTATGATGCCCCAGGAGCTGCATATACACTGAAATGGACATTTCACAACGAACTGGGCCTCGTGTTTGTTGCTGTGTATCAGCGGTTCCTCCATCTTCTGTATGTGGATGAGCTGTTAACCATGGTGAAGCGAGAATTTGCGGAGATTTATGATCCAAAGAGGACAGTTTACAATGATTTTGATGATATATTTCGGCAGCTTAGGAAGGAGGCCGAGGTTCGCTCCGAAGAAATGAAGAAATCAAAGCAGGTGAATCAGCTAACAAATAATAACATTAGTAAGAAGCAGAGGCAGGTGCAAAAGTCTGGACTTCAAGGAGGCAATAAAAAAAAGATTGGGGATGAATCTGGGAATGATAGTGGGGATGGAAAACTTTTATCAGGCAGTAAGATGGAAAATGGTAATGCCAATGGCAATCATTTTGTATCTGCCAGCTCACCTGCAGTTGGTGTTGTTAATAGTAAAGAGAATGCGAGTCCCAATAATGTGGCTTTTGATGTAAATAAGCTACAGAAGCTAAGAGCTAAAGGTGGGAAGAAAACTGATACTGTTGTTAAAAAGGGTTCCAAAGGAGAACCGAAGCAAAAGATAAAAGAATAGAGTTTGGAATGATTCACCTTAAGAATCAAAATTGGATTTTACAGATCCTGTGAGTGACAATGGGGATGAGAATATAGCAGTTGTGGCGGCAGTTAAAGGCGAGAGTATGATGGACAAAGATGAGATTATTAGTAGTGAGAGTGAAACTGAAGAAGAGGAGGAAGCAGGAAAGGATAATAAGACCGAAACAAAGACGAAAGGGTGGTTTTCTTCCATGTTTCAAAGGTAAATAATTTTTCCCTATGGAAAAAGCAATCTAGAACATTTAAACATTTAAGATTTTCAAAATATTGGAGTTTTTAAAGTTTTGATTTCATTTGTTTTATACTCGATGTATATAATAGATTAACAGTAAGATACCGTTGGAAATTTTTTATGTTATGATTCCATTATATGCATGGCATAACGAGAGCATATCTATCTATTACATTCCCTTCCCCAATTGAATGGTGCTTTTTCATTGCTATTTTGGGTGGTCTTTTGATCCTGGTTGTGTGTTGAGATTTAGCCACAGCACGATGTGATTACCTATTAAATATTGTATTGTAGAAAATTAACTTGTCACTTCTTAATTATATATGTAGAAAAGTTGTTGGATAACTCTAGCAAAACTAGTTACTTTTGATGTTAAGAATTCATAGTTTAGACTTGTCTTCATTAGAAATGAAAAAAAGAAAGAAAAGGAAAAAGAAAAAGATGTCATAGTCTGCAAACTTTGTTTTCCTCACATTTTTATTGTTGGATGAGTTTCTGGACTCATATAGCATTCAACACAAGGATTAGTGTACTTCTCTTCATTTTTTCATATGCCATGGACATTGCAATAGCTTTAGTATGTGATTTTGGGCAGTTTTAAGAGTGATGCTTTGAGTGTTGCTCATATATGATATATGCTTTATGACTAGTGACCTGCATTCATAATGTGGTTGACATATTGGGCACTGGCAGTTATAAGATCATGAATGTGTGGTTATGCTTTTAGAATCTAGAGTTCCAAATATAACAATGTTGCTGGGAATCATTGTTTAACTCACTGAAATTGTTTGGTCTTCTCTGTGAGCTTTGTATCTTGTGGCTTTTTGTCCCAAGTATGACCATGTTACCATACTTTGAAACTCATTTTTTTTCCCACTGTGTTGGGATAATGCTAGGCCCTGCCACCGGATGCATGTTTGTCTCCTTTTCCCCTTCTAATGCTTATCCTTGAAAAAATTGGGTAAAAGGGAAATACCATTTATAATCCTGGATCAAGTTTCCCTTTGAAGTTTTAACTTCTATGTGAAATGGATCTTTTCTACATTATTGCATTTCCAAGTCATTGAATTTGTTTGTTATATAAATCCCTTTTTTCCACTGTTCTGTGCTCAGCATTGCTGGGAAAGCTAATTTAGAGAAGGCAGACCTAGAACCAGCTTTGAAAGCTCTCAAGGACAGGCTCATGACCAAGAATGTGGTATGCTTCATGCTCTCTACTTTCTCTTCACACTGTTCATTTTCACAGCACTTTTCAACTTGTTTTGCTGCTTCCTTGACGAGTTCTTACCTTGTATGCTCATGGGGATTTTCATATTATGTCATTTTCAGGCCGAGGTGATAGCTGAAAAACTATGTGAATCTGTGTCTGCAAGTTTGGAAGGTAGAAAGCTTGCTTCCTTTACAAGGATATCTTCAACAGTGCAGGTCTGTGGGCTTGATCAGATATTTTTATTTGTTTCTTGATAGTCCTTTTGCAGTGACTCAATTCTTCAGTATTGTTTCTTGGACCTGTTTTAGTTGTGAAAAGTTATTAATTAACGACTAAATATTAATGAGTGCAGGCAGCAATGGAAGAGGCCCTCGTCCACATTTTAACTCCCAGACGCTCAATTGACATCTTGAGGGATGTGCATGCTGCTGAGGAGCAAAGAAGACCATATGTTGTGGTTTTTGTCGGAGTTAATGGGGTTGGAAAATCTACCAATCTTGCTAAGGTTAAGCCTCAACTATATCACTGCATTTCTGAATTCTATATCTGAAGACCAAATTATATGACAAGACTGTGCTCGACTGTGATTCTGCAGGTTGCTTACTGGCTTCTGCAGCATGAGATAAGGTCATGATGGCTGCATGCGATACGTTCTGTTCTGGAGCTGTTGAGCAGTTGCGGACTCATGCACGCAGACTCCAGGTATAGTTATGATGCAAAGTTGTCTTTCAAGATCATGCATCTCTATATGGATTATAGATGTTATCCAAGGGGGAGACTCTTGAAAAGTATAATTGGCACGAGCTTGCGTGTGGTAGTTGACTTTCTAAGAAGTAGGGACACATTTCTACGAAAGAGGCGTGTCGTGTCGAACATGCCATTCCTCAAACACTCCTAAATGCACGCCCGACACTTTTTAATGTGTTTTTATTTAAAAATTAAATTTGTAATATCATAACTTTTTTGAAACATAACAGACTCTTTAGTGACACTTCAGGAACTTTTCGAAAATATGAATTTGTTCATAGTAACAATGTTTTGCATTCTTCGAAATGCAAATTATGCAAACAAATAATATTTTGGAATATTTATAAGATGAAATATAGGGCTTTTCATTTTATTAGTGATATGTTGAATATTTTGATTACCGTTGAATAAATTATTTATATATTTAAAATATAATAAATATATAAAAATATATTTATTTTTAACGTGCTTTGCATTTTTTAAAAATCAACATGTCGGCATGTTTGTGTCATGTTGCGCCCTCCGTATCCATGCTAATAACTTGTGACTATTTGCCCTTGTCAGATCCCCATTTTTGAGAAGGGCTATGAAAAAGATCCTGCAATTGTAGCGAAGGAAGCAATTCAAGAGGCTGCTCGAAATGGTTCAGATGTTGTTCTTGTTGATACAGCTGGTCGAATGCAGGTATTATTTAGACTTTTTAAATCCTCAGTGTGTTGATATGCCTCAGAGCTTGATATGCTGTTGGTTTCAAATGCAATATTCTTGTGAAACGTTTACAGAATCTGAATTTTCCATTAACATGTCTTTCTGAGGTTATCCGGGCAAGGCTCGTTGCAATTAATGTATAACCTGAAACTGTTTTCTAATATGGCATTTGAATTTCTTTCATATGTTATCCTAATGCCATTGCGTGTTAAAATCTGTAATACGTATTACAGGATAATGAACCTTTAATGAGAGCACTGTCAAAGCTTATCTACCTCAACAATCCAGATCTTGTCCTGTTCGTTGGGGAGGCATTGGTTGGGAATGATGCTGTGGATGAGTTGATGAAGTTTAATGAGGTCTGAGTCACCTATGTTTAGGCTTTTCCCTCTTCTTGTGCAATCTTGGTGGTTTTTCAGTGTATTACGTGGACTCTTATAAATATATGAAGTACTTGCGTTAGACACTCAACAATTGAATAAGGTATAAAATGCGTGATATTTTTAGTTGGACATTCACTATTTAGTAATTCGAGTTCATTATAGAACTGCTCATAAACTCTTATTTTATAGTAAATACTTTATAGAAACTTATAACTACCATTTATCCTAGGAAATAAAAGAAATGTTCAAAGAAATATGAATATTGTGCCATGTCCCAGTATCCAGACAGGAAAAGTATATGAATTATTTGACAGTTGTACATACCCACACCGACACTTGCACCCTAAGTCCATGTGACATAGGTTTTTCATATTAAGATTTTTTTGCCGTTCACTAAGCAACAGTTTGTTGTTTTTGCAGAAATTAGCAGATCTCTCAACCTCTTCGAATCCACGATTGATTGATGGAATCCTGCTCACCAAGTTTGATACCATTGATGGCAAGGTAATCTATCCTATTATTAATTTGACTTTATATCCAATTAGTAAGCCCCGTTGAAGCTTTTAGTTGAAGGGGGGTTCAAATCCAAAGTTTGACTTTTGTTCTAGTCTTGCCCTTGGACAAATTCTATCGTTGTAAGGGGGGCCTTGATCAATCATTTTCTCTTCCTTATTGTATAACCGCCTTTTGTCGTATAACTTTTCAAGTATGAGACTCGGTCCGCTTTGATTCTACCATCACTTCGTTCGTACCTTCTTGGCTTTAGGCTTCCAACTGAACTTACTTTATGGCTTTACCGCCACACTGCTCCACTGCTAGCAAGTTTTTAATGGAGCCAAATTGCACACTCGAACGCGTGCACATCATAATTGTTATTGCTTTGGATGTATGTTTTAGTGCATTTGGTATGCTCGATTCACGAGAGATAAATGGTGTTTCCCGTATATTCCATTATGCATCTATCGAAACGACCTTCCACCACACTGCATCAAAATTACTAGGTTCGGGCACGTGCGATGCACATGCTAAATATTGGTAAGTAATAAGAGATCCGCATACATCTGTATCCTGTCACATTATAATGTGTATACTTAGAGTATAACATGCCACAATCATAAATGAATTTAATATTTCAGCTAGAGATCTTCAATTGCTATATATTTAAGCTACAGTTTTCTTCTCTACTAACCTCACATAGAAGAGATACTCTACATGAGTGTGCACTCACCTATTTTTCATGTAAACCAAGTTGCTCCTGAAAGTGTAATAAAGTGGGAGTAACTGTCTTTACCTTTTTTTGTTTTCCCAAATTTGCGCTTATATGTTATCTATAAAGAAAATAAAGTCACTTACCGCAATCTTAAGATGTATCAAGGATTCGAGATCTCAAGAAAGTAACTTATTCATTTGTTTTCTCAAGAGTATTGTGAGTGCAATTCCTGTTGTATCTCCTAACTCATCTCGTATAAAACACTTGCATTGAATAGTATTTTCAAATTGTGAATGACACTATAATAGGAAATTAATATTTTAATTATATTGATATATCTTCAAATTGGTAGTTTGTTACACGGACTGCACAATAAAAATCTGCAATAATTTTAATCAGGAGAGTTTTAAGCCAAAAGCTAAAGTTTGACTCCGTGATAAAAGCAATGGAATCAGGTCTTACCTTTATATCGTTCAGCACATGCAATGATTTGCTGGCAATGAGTAAAAGATACAAAAATGTGATTGTTAATTGTGGATCTGTGATAGGCAAAAGATGTGCAATGAATCACTTTTTCTTTATTAGATGTTATAAAAAACAAATCCATTGTATACTTTTGTCCTTCAGCCACAGATAGTTAAAGAATCATCGTTTCGATGTTAGCTAGTTGTTAATCATCTATACTATTATACAAAAAGAAAACACCAATTGATGTCTCCTTTATTTTGGATCTCTGTATTTTTTTAAGTTGATCAAAGATGTCCTTTAATAACTACTTCAAAGTTGGCATTATGATTGCATTGTACATTTAGTAGGATGATGAATATTTGAAACCACTGCGTCAGCATAATTAATTGGTTTTTAATTCCCACGCCCATTAGAAGTTGTAAAAAATACGGACCTCCTATTAACTCTATCAATCAAACATTCTATGTATACTTCATTTCTCTACCAGTATCAAAGCAGATTTCATGTAAAAATATATGTAAAAATATGTATATGTGGAAGAGGTATTAACAAACATTCTATGCATACTTTTTCTATATATACTTCATTCCTCAGCCTTTTGCATGTTACCTGGTAAACAATGCTACTCTTTTGATATTTTCTTCTAACGTCAAGACATTTTAAGGATGCCCAATTTGCCACTTTAGTCCGTACCAGTTTCAATTTGTTCACAAACTTTCAGTAAGACTACACAACAATATAGTCTAACTGGCTATGCAAATGCATACCAAATTCAATTTTTGTAAGTAATATTGTTTCTTACGTAGCAATACAATCATCCGAGGCTTCTTTGATTTTTTTTTCTCTTCATTTAATTTAATCTTGGTACTTGGATGGTTGAATGCCTGTTAAATGTTGGATTTTATTTTTAAGTTTTGTGTGGGTAATTATAAGTGCGATTATACATGTAAACACCTATACTTTTATATTTTGTATAATACTAATTTTATTTTTCCCAAATGATCATAGGAGTCTTCTTTACTTCTTTTTTTCTCAATTCAATTTGATTTTGATGCTTGAAAGCAGAAAGTGTAAATATTTGTTATATTTTTATTTGAGTGTTGTAGGTGTACATACGAAGTATAGTAAACAATCACCTTTGTTTTTAAGAAGTACCTATTTGAAGAAAAAATATTAAAATTTTGACATTAAAAGACCTGGAAATTGTGATAAAAGCAATTTAAATATTAAACTGAAAATAGTGATAAAAAGGCAATTAAAATACTACCTCAAAATGTTTTTGTATTTTAATTTATTTTTTTATTTTCATCAAGAAAATAAAGGAATCAGGACAATTAAAAACTATCATGTTCATGGTTTTTCTCCCCAATACGAGAATGTGAGTCATATTATTGTTCTCTTGAAATGTAAAAAAATAGCAAAAAGTAAATGTTAAAAAACAATCACATGGCATACTGTTGTGTCTCGCTTCTTTGCCCTCCATTTTATACACGTCATTTGCACTTACATGGTGTGAATGTCGCCCTCTAGTATGTTCAGAACATGACACATAGTGCATTTGCACAAGAAAGCATCCAACAATTTATTTTTTTAGTTTTGATTAGTAGTGTGAGGGAATAATATTACTAAGAGAAGGAACAAGTTTCCCGGAGTCTACCAACTGAAGACATCACACACACTTTGAGCACCATATTGTCACGGGCCAAGACATCTACCCTATTTGCGTCCCGTGTGGCACCTAAGCAATGTGCCCCAAATGCCTAAGTCAGCCTTTTTTACTCACGCAACCGTCACACAAAGAACTTAGATAATGAAAAGTTCCACTGTATAAAGAATGTGTGTACAAGGATTATAAGGATACAATCTTACTCACAAGTGTTGACAAGCTCACCGGTACACACGACACTCCACACTCTCTCAACCTAGAGAGATTACAGTGGAACACTCTCCCTGAGTGCCCATCTCCACTCTCACTTTAGAGAGTTCTTTGGAGCTCTCCCCAGTGCTCTCCCCTTTAGAGCACTCCCAGGCTCCCCCACTCTTGGAAAGTGCTCACCTCCTCAAATGAGGCCCTCACAGCCTCACCCCTTATATAGCCTTTCACCTTCTCAATGGACGACTAGAATCAACTCGATCCAAGGGTTACCATTCACCTTCCAGAACTTTCCCTAGATTTCCGTAGGCTTTTCTACTCTTCTAGAATGCTTCACACTCTTCCAAAACATGGTGAAATCTTCCATATCCTTCTAGGGTCTTCCAGGGTCTTCTAGGATACTCTAGAATATTCCAAAACTCTCTAGAATTCGCTAGGTTCTTAAAGGCTTCTTCCATACTCTTGATCCTTCCAGCATCCTCTAGAATCTTCCACGAGCCTCCGTCGCCTTGCATCCCCCCTCTCCAAGCTTCTAGTGCCTTGACAATTCTCGGGCCGCGACAATATGCTCCATTTACAATATGACCTTTCCAATCAGAAGCATTATCAAAAGCATGCCATGTATGATAGAAAGATAGTATGCTGCAAAGGAAAGAATTTGGGCTCCTCAAACAATAGGCGCCCCATAGTACATGTTTAGCACATGAAAGGCACTATATATAGCCTGCCTATTTACGAGTTGAAAAGCATGAACAAGGTTGTTAGAAAATTGTAAGAGCATATATACAAATCACACAGGAGTATTAAGAGATAGGAACGAAAGCCATGGTTAAATGGAGCCTATGGAGACCTATAAACATTTTACACATGAAGGGGAAGAAAGAAAACAGCTAAAGAAATAGTAGAATAAAAAGTAAAAGCGGAATAGGTAGAAGTAGGAGGCGTACCCTTTTTCAGATGTGAACTTTTGGAGTTCTGGCCTAATGATTTGGCTGATTTGTTTGATCGATGGGTGAGAATTATCTGTTTGAGAAACAGGTAGATGGGTCTTTATGTTTAACAACCATTTTGGGGGCCAATAGAGTTTTTCCAGTGTACCGACCAGGAGAATGGTGACGGCAACTGTAGCAGAAGGCGGTGGGACAAAGATGGGTTTGTTGCAGTGGGAGAAAGGCGGTGAGGCAGCTGCAACGAAAACAGACAAAAAATGGAAGAAAATATTAGAGAAATCGGATGCTCTGTGGGAGAGCCGAAGGGAAAAAGTTAGGGCAATTCATGCAATGACTTTGTAGGTGTGGGGCCCATAGCTAATGACAATGCTTTGTCTTCTTTGAGCCTGAGAAACAAAAGGGAAAAAGGTAGAAACTTCTTATGTTGAAGGAAATAATAGTGGTGGCTCAATAAATACTAAATGAAAAGGGAAGAACCTGCCGTGTTCACACGTTAGGAGAAAAATTCCGGTGGAGACAAAATGGAAGAAGTTGCCGTTTTTATATATAGTAAAGATGTGTTCGCATGCGCGTGTAGATATATTATTTACTCAGGTTTGCAATTTGTTTGAATGTTTTTGATTGTATCCAACCTGACTTGCATTGCCAAAATTCCGCATTTTACTTGAATCTGTTGATAATGCAGGTTGGAGCAGGCACTATCCGTGGTTTATGAGTCTGGAGCACTCGTCATGTTTGTCGGCTGCGGACAGTCATATACAGACCTCAAGAAGCTCAATGTCAAATCCATTGTCAAGACACTCTTCAAATGAGAATGTATGCTATCCTTCAGTTTGTTATGAACTTCTCTATCTTGCTACAATCTGTATGCTCTACCCTTGTGATCTCATTACTTCGATGTTGGAGGTGAATTTGTTCATGTTGGCTATTTAATTTGTTATTCCCCCACCCCCAACTCTCTCTCTCTCTCTCT
>JAOTRH010184621.1:0-11866 GCA_034768845.1 Heliamphora exappendiculata | reverse complement strand
CAGGAACAGCAGTAGTATCAACTGTAGAAATAAAAGCACGTAAAGAAGCTGACAAGCCCTTATAGGAGTCAACATACTGGGGGTGATCCTGACAGAGACGATAAGGTCGGCGGGCAGCAATAAAGGGTTCACTTACCGGCGGATCAACCAACGAGAGAACTGGCTCAGCAGGAGGCGGATCATGGGCGGGCGAAGCTGCAGGAGGTGGCACCAGAAGCGGCTCAGAAGGGGAGGCAGAATTATCCGTTGTAATCCGAGAGACCAAAAAATCGGCAGACAAAAGGGAGGGAGGTGATTCACGACCCGGAGGTGGAACAGGAGAAGAAGGAGAATAGAATGGGGTCGACTCTAGGAAGGTAACATCCCGAGACACAACAAAACGACGAAGCGCAGGATAATAACATCGATATCCCTTCTGGTGTTGAGGGTAGCCAAGAAAAACACATTTGAGGGCACGAGCATCAAGTTTAGTGATCTGTGGCCTGGTATCACGCACATAGCATACGCAACCAAAGATTTTTAGAGGCAAGGAGTGCCCAGGTAACATAGGAGCTAACACAGACATCGGGGAAATACCACCCAAGACAGTAGACGCCATGCGATTAATATGATAACAAGCTGTAAGAACAGCCTCACTCCAAAAATGATGACGAACATGCATATGACATAGGAGAGCACGGGCAGTTTTCAAAACATGTCTATTTTCTCGCTCAGCCACCCCATTTTGTTCGGGAGTATCATGACACAACGTCTGATGGAAAATGCCATGACTCACTAGAAACTCCCTCATGGCAGTAGACATATACTCTCCTCCATTATCACTACGCAAAATCCTAACACGGGTACCAAATTGAGTTTGCACAGTCTTACAAAATTGAGTAAACACAGATAAAATCTCATATTTATTTTTCATTAAATAGAGAAAAGTAGCACGAGAGTGATCATCGAAAAAACTTACAAAATAACGAAAACCAAATAAGGAGGTAACCGGACTAGGTCCCCAGACATCAGAGTGGACTAACTGAAAGGGAGCATAAGCTCTTTTATTGACTCGAGACTTGAAAGACACACGCAGGTGCTTGGCAAAAGACACGACTCACACTCAATACCAGACACAGACTTTAAATTACGGTAAATAATTTTAAGACTAGACAAACTAGGGTGCTCAAGACGGCAATGGTTATCAAGGGCAGAAGAAGATAAAGCAGAGTACGCCTGAGCAGGAGCAGCATCTAGCAAATGCAACCCCCCCCCCCCCGAGACCCGTCCTTTACTGATAATCCTCTTCGTCGTAAGATTATGAAAAATACAAGAATCAGAGAAAAATGTCACGGAGCAACTCAAATCAGTGGTAATCTGACTGATAGATAATAGATTGAATGGATTATCAGGAGTATGCAAGACATTGTATAAAGAAAGGGCAGGAGTGGTGTCGCAACACCACAAGCCTCAACAGCTAAGGAGGAGCCATTAGCCACCAACACACCAGCGTGACCAGGAGTCAACTTATAATCTGATAGAATACCTGATGATCAAGCCATGTGAGCAGAAGTGCCAGAATCAATAACCCAGGTGTGGGGGGTAGCCACACATGCAGTGGGATTACCTGCAAAGGTGGCTGCTGGTACCTCAGAAAAACTCGAACTCTGTCCAATCTGACCATACATATACTGGTCATACTCTACAGCAGTCATCTCTACAACTCGTCTGGTCGAATTAGAGGCCTTCTGAGGACTTGGATGGATATAGTCCTGCTGATTGAAATCAGATGTGGCATTGTCACCAGTGGGGGTTTCCCATGAAGCTTGTAACACTCACTGCGAATGTGTCCTCGGATCCCACAATAGTGACACGTACGGGTCTCACGACCACCATTACGACCTCCTCCACGACCGGACTTGTTACCACCACCACCACGACCGTGGCCTCGACCGCTGCGGCCACCACGAAAACCCACTAAAGCAGACTGATCAAAGGTCTCAACAGGAGATGTATCAGTACCACAAGACTCATCCCGACGGGACGCTCGACTCACACGTCGGAATGTCTCGAAGAGAGTGGGAATGTCAGCCCCAGCAAGGATCTGAGAGCGAGCGGAGTCAAACTCGGAATCCAAACTAGCTAAGAAGCACACCACCAATAGTTGCTGCCGCTGTTGCTGAAACTGAGACAACTGATTGGTGAACGGGAAAAAGGCGATCAAACTCATCGGCCAAAATCTTAAATTGCATAAAATGATCCTGAAGAGGCTTGCCAAACTGTTGGGATTGAAAGAAACCTTTCATGACGTCATATAGACGGGAAAGATCATTGGTGGCTAAATAGATAGATTCTAACGAGGACCAGATCTCTCTCCTGTATCAGTGTTGGCCACCAAAGCCTGAACGGAAGAATCTATTGAGTTGAGCAACTAACTAAATATCCAGACATCATCCCGGGTCCAAGTCCGAAAAGTTACTGATGTTTGTGAAGGAGGATCATCAAACAGGTGGGAATCTAATTCCATGCCTTGCAGAGACTTAAGGACACTTTTTTTCCATAAAGCATAACCATTGGCGCCATCAAGTCGCCGATCGACTAACCGTGTGGATGATGAGAACACCTCTGTGGTACGCTGCCGACCAGCTTGAATCTGGGATTCGTGGGTTACAGAATCCTCTGACATCTTTGTTCACCAACAAGAAGACCAAAAAATACCATAAAAACAAACACAAGTCTCAATCCACACGAAAGTATAACAAAGAACCACACCGGACCCTCACAGCATCATCAAACTCGCAAACATCGCGGAACTGAACTGACGGACTGATGCAGTGAGGGAAAGATAGAGGAAAGGCAAGTCTAGCGACTGAGAAAAGCCTACAAGGTCTGTCGGAGGCGGAGGAAGACCCTACAGGGTCTGTCGGGGTCTAACAGTGGTTGTCGGTGGTAGAGAAAAACCTTGGAGGAGCTACCGGTGACTGGCGTCACCGCTGGAGGGGCTGACGAGAGCTGACGTCACCCCTGGAGGGGCTGACGAGGGCGGCGACCCTCCTGGTCAAGTCTTCTGAGGTCAACGTCACCCTTGAAGGCCCGACTGAAGTCGTCGAGCTCCCTAGGAAGGCCCGACTGTCGTCGTCGTCACCCCTGGAGTGGTTGACTAGGGTCGGCGCACACTGTGGGTAAACCGACTTTGGTCGGTGAGTATTCCTGGAGAGCCGACGAGGGTCGGCGACGACTGTCGAAGGGCCGACGAAGGGCTGACGAAGGTCGGCGACAACTGCCGGAGAGCCGACGAGGGTCGGCAAGGGGTATGGTGGTCGGCATCTAGGATTAGGTTTTCTGGTTTGGCGGCTGGTTTAAGTGAACGCTAGGGTTTCGTGGTGGCTAGGGTTTCGTTGCTCTGATACCATGTTAAAAGAGAAAGAAAAGAATATGGGAAAGCATATAACTCATTGTGAGCTTACACACATATTTATTAAGCAAATGAGAGCCTACAATAGATACTGAAGGCATCCCACAGGTTATTATTAATACTTAATATCTTAATACTAAATATATATTAACAATAACTATAATAAACAGAAGAGGAGAAAGACAGTCACCCTGCCTCAACCCTCTCGAATGTTGGAAAAAGCCCGTCGGTGTTTCATTCAAGAACAGAGTGTGACACTGACGAAATGCAAAAACAAATCCAAGACCTCCACCTCGTCCCAAAACTAATCTTTTGTAACATGTAAAGTAGGACATCTCAATTCACATTATCATAAGCCTTCTCAATATGCAACTTACAAATAACTCTTGGGTTCCCACTTCTAAGCCTAGAGTTAGTACACTCGTTACTTTTGTGATGTTCTCAACCTTATAATATTAATAAACATGTACTAGGGTGGGCTAATTTGCACTCTTATACATATCCTTTCTTTCTTATTTTCTCCTCTTTTTACTTTAACATGGTATCACAGTCACCATAGCCTAAATCAATGGGAAAATAGTTCCTTTTCTTTTCCTTCTTATTGCTTCTCTATCTTCTCTCGATAAAATAAGAAAATTTTCTAAAACAAATATGAAAAAAGAAGGGAAAAAAAAGAAGAAAAAGGACTGGTGTGTTGAGCCCAAATCGAACCATGATCACCTGATGCCAACAATTCTTCAGTATTACCAACCAGGTAAGACAGAAGCAATATAGTCATGACCATATCGCACCTCCTTGGTCACAAGTCGATCTGAGTTCTAGTTTGACTGGGAACCCTAACCCTACCCATTGATGCTCGTTGTTGTTTCCACTTTCTTCAACCGTTCTACTTTATGAATCAACTACAAGTCTACAACCCTTCGGGGATTTGGTTTGACTTTGAACAAATAACTTCCATCTGCTTCTCAATTCCATGGGTTCACTATGTCAGCACCAAGGTTTATTTTCATTGTTTTTGATGCTGATAATACATATTCAAGCATATTAATGTGTATTTAATTCTCAAAAATTCACTTTATATGAAAGAGTTCCTATACTTTAAATTGTGTATCTCGTTTTAACTCATGTACTTGGATTGTTTTGGGTTCTTTGAATATGTCTTTGGACTTGAATTTGTTTTGAAAAAGTTTTGGGCATTTGAAAGGTGTTTGGAACTTAAGTTGTATTTTTTGATAATTTGGTTAAGTAGTAGACCCTTGGAAGGAGTCGGCCCCTTGCTACGGAGAGGACTAATAGATGTGCTTATATGTTTAGGTGTCAGCCCCCCTATGCCAAGGAGAACACCCCTTTTTCCAGATTCAATAGGTTCTGCTGACTGCTGGGCATAAAAGACGGTGCAGACTCTCTAGTCGGGATTTTTAAATCCCAAAGCTCCTGCCCAGATTTTCAAACAGTCCAAAACATATTAAATGCACCTCCAAGTAGGATATGTTGTAGGTCATTCGAGACAAAAAAAAAAAAAGGATCAAGTGAAAAGACTTGAGCATTCAAAACTGTATTTCTTTGATTGTTCTTCAATTTGGACATCCACACTCTCGAAGTTATTTGTGCTATCTGTTTACCACATTTATTACTCAAAACTCTTGTAAAAGTGAGTGAGCACTTATTGAATTTACCGTAGAGCATTGTCTGAGAAAACCCTTGTGAGAGATTCTCTTTCAAAACATGGGTTGTTTTGGGTTATTACACTTTTTGTGGGCTTTTAGAAGGAAAGTTTATATTCTAAAAGGTTGGCTAGCACTTCAGAGGCTAGTTGTACATCGTTGATTTAAGTACAGTGGAAAAAAACTCAAAGAGAATCCTTGGAGAGTGATGTAACCTTGGATTGAGACGTACAGCATAAAATCAGTTTTTTTTCCGGAAACTCTTTTCTCTTTCTCTCTTCATTTTCACCCTAAACCTGGCCCAGAATCCATAGAGAATATCAAACATAGTTCATCCATTTTTTCTGACCTTTCTAAAAGGAGTGTATGTTATAAACTGTCTTTAAGTCTCATCACCTTAAAAGTTATCTTTCCCATGAATAATTTTTCATGAAGAGGTATATTTTGGTTGTGATTGTTTCAATTAAACTAACTTGTTGCTGTTCTTGATTACCAAAATTGCATAGCGCATTTCTTTTGTTTCTTAGTTTTTTTAAAAGGTGTACTAAGAAAAAATTAAGCATTTGTTTATTGTTGGTTCTTCTCAGTTTAATGTGTAGATTATGTTATTGTCATCATAAGATTTTTCCTTTTTTCCTTGCTATCATATTGTCATGAATTTGTAGGATTTGGATGCATTTGCAGCTGTAGTCGTCGTCAATATTGCCTTCTCCTTTATTCCTGCATCATTTGCGGTTGCTATTGTAAAGGTACACTTTCTTTGTCTACTTCAAATATATGACGTGATAGCTTTTTGCTTCATCGAATTACTATGTTATTTGACTCACCAGTTTTCTGTTAAGCATCAATTAGACAAATGGATAAAGTTGATGTAGGCTTGTAGCCAATACAATTGTTTGGGAATTATGAGCAAGGATCATGTTAAGTTAAGGATATTATTGTACTTTTAGTTTTTCTTGGTCTTATTATAAATAACAAGTGATAGGGTAAAAACCCTAAGTTTGAGTGCTCTCATTCATTGTTATTTTCATTCTCTCTTCCTTCTTTTCTTTTCCACTCTCTGCAATAATTCTAACATGGTATCAGAGCATGATCCTATGTAAATTTCTTAGCAATCCTTCTTCCTCTTTTCGTTTTTGTTTCTCCTCAATTTTCTAATTTCGAAACTGTAAAAAAAAATAAATAAATAATCCTTGATGATTGTCTGGCTCCCAACAATCGATTTGTGATTTTTCCCAAACTTTTCCATGATTGTTTCATAATTTTTTTCAGTTTTTACAAATTTCGGCGCCGCTAGGGTTTTCGTCGTCTTCTCGCGATTGCGCCATTTTTTGCTTCAATTGATGGTCTGTCTCTACTCCATGGGTGCCGACTCAGTGTGTAAGGGGCTCGAATCAACTCTCTTTGATGTTTTGGGTTGATTTCAAGATCGGGTGAAGCTTTTTCCGATTCGGTTGGTCTCGCTGTTCGCGCCTTGTTTTTTTTTCCGCTCGATTTGGTTCTGTTTGGCTGTGTTTTGTCTACTTCAGAAGCCTTCTAGGTTTGGTTGTAGATTCTAGCCGTTTCTAAGGTTGTTTTTTTGGCTTTGCTGCGATTGGTATGAGATTCTGGACTTTACTAGTACTCTAGTGGTTCGGGTCTACTTGATTTGCATCTGTTTACAGTTTATTACTCTCATCCGTTTCATTCTGCTTGTTCTTGGTCTCCCATAGCCATGTCTGATACAGGAAAGCCTTTTGGTAGTCATGCAGACACTGGATTGACTCGTTCAGGGAGTCCTACTAATAATCCGTCCCTTCAGATTAGTTCTGTCAAGCTGGATGACAGCAACCATTTAATTTAGCCTCGTTCCTGCAGTTTGGCCATCGCTGCTCGCGGTATGTCTGGGTATATCACTGGTGAAACCACCCAGCCCACAGTCATTGGTTCTTCTCGCACACGCTGGATAGAGGAAAATGCACTCGTTATGTCCTGGCTATTACACTCTATGCAGCCCTTCATTAGTCGCAGTTTTTTACTTCTGGATACTGCACATCAGATTTGGTCCGCTGCTGCTCAGACTTATTCACAAACTAGCAATGATGTCCAGTTGTATGAGTTGAGGAAGAAACTCCGTGGGTTAGAACATAGAGACCATTCATTGGCTCAGTATTACGCTGAGTTGACTAGCTTGTAGAGTGAGATTGATTATTATCAGGACTTCCATACTGTTTGTACTACTGATACTGCTGCTTTTCAGAAGATAGTGGAGAAGGAGCGGGTGTATGATTTTCTTGCCGGTCTCCATGTTGACTATGATCCGATTCGTGTTCAGATTTTGGCCCGTGATCCATTTTCCACCTTGCGACAAATATACGCCTATGTCCAGCAAGAAGAGAGTTGTCGTCATGTTATGATTCCCATTTCCAGTCAGGAACGTTCTGTGTTAACAGTCACATCTCTTCATCGCACCGACCAGCCTAGTCATACAAGTCTGGGGAGAAGAATGGCTCTGTCACCCGGGATTAGCTGCATTGTGACCATTGTAGTAAATCTCGTCATACTATTGATCATTGTTGGAAGTTACATGGTCGTCCTACTCCCGGACGTAGCGGTGGACGCGGTGGTGGGCGTAGTGGACCTGTTCACTCCCACGCTCATCTCTCTGAGCTCTCTACTAGCACATCCGGTGAGACTGACCCTCTTTCTGAGGCGGAGTTGACTACTCTCAAGCGCCTGATGACTCGGGTTGATATTTCCTCTTCCACTGCCTCTCCTTCCTCCTCAAACTTTGCTCATTCAGGTATATCTTCTATTGCACTTAGTGCAAATGCCTCTTCTACTCATTGGATCATTGACTCCGGTGCCACTGATCATATGACTGGTTATTCTACTTTATTTTCTTCTTATTCCACTTGTTCTGGTAAGGATAAGGTTAGAATAGCCGATGGTTGTTTATCATCTATTTCTGGAAAAGGTTCTATTCCTTGCTCTCATCTACTTTCACTATCCTCTGTCCTTCATGTCCCCAATTGTTTTACTAATCTTTTATCTGTTAGTGGTCTTATCAGTTCCTTAAGCTGTTCTGTAATTTTTTTTTCCACTCATTGTGTTTTTCAAGAACTGGAGACGGAGAGAATGATTGGTAGTGGTAGTCCACATGGTGGCCTGTATTTACTGGATGTTTCGTCCTTTGCCCCTGTTTCACCTTCACCGTCTGACCAAGTTCTCTATATTGATACTGATATCTACCGTTTACAATTACTTCAGTGGCATCGTCGTTTGGGATATCCTTCTTTTGGCATTTTAGAGCGACTTTTTCTCTCTTTAGTTAAATATTGTTCTAGAAATGATTTTTTGTGTGAGGCTTGTGAACTTGCAAAACATAAATGTTATGTTTATCCTGCAATTAATAAGCGCAGTGTTTCTCCTTTCACTATTATTTATTCTGATGTGTGGGGTCCCTCACCTATTACCTCTATTTCTGGTTATTGGTGATTCGTGACGTTTATTGACTGTCATTCTCGTGTTACTTGGGTTTATTTGATTCGCACTAAAAATGAAGTCTTTCCTTGTTTTCAAAATTTTCACCGCATGGTCCGCAACCAATTTGATGCTAACATCAAGATTCTCCGGACTGATAATAGGACTGAGTTTCTTGATGGTGGTTTTCATGCCTATCTAGCGGCTCATGGTATTCTTTTCCAGACCAGTTGTGTTCGCACTTCTGAACAAAATGGTATTGCTAAACGGAAAAATCGTCATCTTCTTGAGGTTGCTCGTTCTCTTCTTTTTTCTATGCATGTTCCCAAGTCTTTTTTGGAGTGAAGTAGCTCTTACTGCGGCTTATCTTATCAATTGTTTGCCTTATAGTGTTCTTCAGTTCAAAACCCCTTTGGAGCTTCTTTCTGGGTCTTCTCCGGTCTCCTCTCTTCCACTCCGGATTTTTGGTTGCACTTGCTTTGTTCATGCACCCAAACACCCCGGTGGAAAATTGGACTCTAAAGCTCTCAAATGTGTCTTCATTAGCTATTTTGCTACCCAAAAATGTTATAAATGCTATGATCCGGTCACTTGCAAAAGTTTTATCAGTGTGGATGTTACTTTTTGGGAGTCTGTGCCTTTTTTTTTTCTCTCCTCAGCCATCTCTTCAGGGGGAGGCCTCTAGCCTAGAAAAGATGTTATCATTGGATACACAAACTCAGGAGTCTCAAGGTTTGGTTTTCTCGATTCTTACTTCGCCAGTTCTTGCTCCTGGTGAAGGGGAGACGGAACCCAGTAAGGATGGAACTGAACAGGATGTTGGTGGACGATTAGACAAAAAGGATCTGCATACCTATACTCGACGCTCGAAAGATCAAACAACTCGTGTGCCATTATCATCTTGCCAGTTGTTATCTCCATCCTCCAGTTCAAATTCTCATGTTGAACCACTTGATAATGAGTCATCTGTTGTTGATCTTAATACTTCTAATTTACCTATCGCTCTTCGCAAAGGCGTTAGAACATGTACTCAACACCCAATTCCTCATTTTGTCTCATATAATTCTTTATCAGCCCCATATCGTGCTTTTGTCTCCTCCTTGTCCTCTATATTGATTCCACAGGGTTGAAAAGAAGCTATTGAGGATCCTAAGTGGAAGAAGACTATGATTGAGGAAATAACAGCATTGAAAAAGAACGGTACTTGGGAGTTAGTTTCTTTTCCAAAAGAAAAGAAGGCAGTTGGGTGTAAATGGGTTTTTATAGTAAAACACAAGGCTAATGGATTAGTTGAGAGATTCAAAGCACGGCTAGTTGCTAAAGGTTTCATCTAAACTTATGGTATTGACTATCAGGAGACTTTTGCTCCAGTAGCCACAATGAACTCAGTTCGGGTACTCTTATCTTGTGCCACTAATATGGGTTGGCCTCTCCAGAGGTTGGATGTGAAGAATGCATTTCTTCATGGAGATCTAGAAGAAGAAGTATATATGGATGTACCACCTGGACTCTCATCTCGTGAAACTGAAGGGAAGGTGTGCAAATTGAAGAAGGCCTTATATGGACTAAAACAATCTCCTCGAGCGTGGTTTGATCGTTTCTTCAAGGACATGCTAAGATTTGGGTACCGACAGAGTCAAGCAGACCATACTGTGTTTATCAAGCAAGGCAATAATAAGATCACTGTTCTTATTGTCTATGTTGATGATATAATTGTGATAGGTAATGATTCTGAGGAGGCATCTCGTCTTAAGGCAAACCTAGCAAAAGAATTTGAGATGAAAGATCTAGGGGCACTACGATATTTTCTTAGAATTGAGATGGCTAGATCAGATAATAGAATCTTCATTTATCAAAGAAAGTATATTCTTGACCGTCTAGATGAAGCTAGCATGATGGGTTGTCGACCTGCAGATTCACCTATTGAAGCCAATCATCGCCTCCGTAGTGGTGATGGAGAATCTGTCGACATGGGCCAATTTCAGCAGCTTGTGGGAAGATTAATATACCTGTCTCACAGCAGACCTGATATTGCATATGCTGTGGGGGGTGTTAGCCAGTTCATGCATGATCCTCGTAGTGTAGATCTTGACGCTGCCTATCGTATTCTGCGATATCTTAAGTCTGCCCCTGGCAAAAGGCTCTTATTCTCTCATCACGGCCATTTGACATTAGAAGCTTTCACATATGCAGATTGGGCTGGTTCAGTTGATGACTGACGATCTACATCTGTGTATTGCACATTTATAGGGGGTAACCTGGTTACTTGGCGCAGTAAAAAGCAAACAGTGATAGCTCGATCAAGTGCAGAAGCTGAGTATAGGGCTATGGCACATGGCATCTACGAACTCATTTGGCTCAAAGTCCTATTAAAGGATTTGGGTATTGAGTGCGACAAACCTATGAAATTGTACTGTGACAACAAAACTGCTATTAATATTGCTCATAACCCTGTCCAGTATGATCGAACGGAGCATATAGAGATTGATCGACACTTCATTAAGGAGAAATTGGGTCAGGGATTAATATGTATGCCCTTTGTGAAATCTGAAGATCAATTAGCAGATATTTTTACTAAAGGGTTTAGTAGTTAAATGTTTCAACCCATTGTATGCAAGTTGGGCATGAAAAATATCTATGCATCAACTTGAGGGGGAGTGCTAAGTTAAGAGTATTATTGTACTTTTAGTTTTTCTTGGTCTTATTATAAATAACAAGTGATATGTTGAAAATCCTATGTTTAAGTGCTCTCATTCATTGTTATTTTCATTCTCTCTCTTCCTCCTTTTCTTTTCCACTCTCTGCAATAATTCTAATAGATCAAAATTTGGTTTCTGTTAGCACGATAATGGAAACACTTTGAAAATGTTCTGGAAATAATTTGGTACCATTTTAGATTTGAAAAAGTTAATTACAAAATATATCAACGTATTTGAAATTTGTCTAAATGTATAAAAGCCTATTAACAAGTAACTAAACATATTGAGAATTATCAAGTCATTTACATTGATTAAGAAGTTGAAATCAAAACAGCATTGTGGCAATGAACTTTAAATTGTTGAATATTGATGATAGTATTTATTAATATAGTAAAATACTATCTTTTTATTTTTCCCAAAATTTCTTAAGATGTATAAAAAGATTCTCAATTTTTGCGACAAATTATTATTTGATAAACTGCCGATATTTTGTTGTGTTTTACTATGTTATGGTGTGTTTTGATGGAAATACTAGAATTTTGTTATTGTAATTGTTATTCGTTCGGTTGACACGAATGGAAAGGAAAAGAAAAAAATAAATGTTTTATTTTCTGCATGCATGATCAGTTATCCCCGAAAATGTAGGT
>JAOTRH010184610.1:0-11867 GCA_034768845.1 Heliamphora exappendiculata | reverse complement strand
ATTGATGTTAATATTGATGCACTAAAATTGATGTTAATATTTGTTTTTTATGGCATTTTTTTTTCTCTCATTAACTTGCTATCATTTCTCTTTTTATTTTTATTTTAAATTCAATTTTCTATTTATATCCGATTAAATATATATTTCTAATATACATGCAAACAAACTGTTTGGAAAATATAATTAATTTGTATATTTTTTTAATTTACATATATCTTTTTCGTTACTTTTAATTTAAATTAAGAGTAAATCTAATAAAAATATTTTAAATATTTACATTAATAATTTAAAAAATTATTTATTATTTTAAAAAAAATAATTTTACAATTAAATTATATTTAAAAATATCTTTAAACACGCATACTTACTAGTGTGTGTGTGTATATATTGTAAATTAAACTCTTGATACTCTTGAACTACTTAATAATTTATTCTAAATGGATCATTCTTGTGTTTTACACTAAACATCTTTTAAAAAATTAGTAATGCTACATATATATACCTTTCATAATTTAAAATTAATAGTCTAAATTTACTGTGTCATGATCAACACGGGACACACAGTTAAGTCGAAATCATTTATTTCAGATTTGGAGTAAAATTTTGAATTAGCATTCTGAATTCATAACATTTTTGTTTTAAAAAAAAATAATGTGCATGCATATACATGCAGTGATACAGGTACATAATTTGCCACTGTAGTTAGTTTTTATGAATGGAACTGGTTGGATTAAGCCCTGTTTGGGTTGTCTAAAATTTTTAGCTACTAAGAGATTTACTTTTTTTAGAAAAAAAATAAAGAATAACAAAAACTTTGATTATTTGGAATAATTTTTGTAAGGTAAACGTTTTTTTTTTGGTTAAAATATTTTTAATGTTTTTATTTTTTACTTTGAAAATTGAATTTGTAGTGTTTGAAATAATGATACAGTTTTATTTTTTTTGAGGGTGAAGTTGGATTTTTTAATCGAGTGTATATTACAGTCATTTAATTTTAATAGGAAGTTGGAGTATTTACAATGTGTATATTTTTTTAGAAATTTTTTTTAAGAAAGTAAATATTTTAAAAATTCCAAATAGTCTTGCTTAAAAATTACTTTTTTTGGTATATCTAAATATATATATATATATTTTTTAAAAAAATAAATCAATCAACTTTTGGATATACCAAACAGAGACTAATTAATTAATGTCAACACCGAGCAGATTGATTATGCTGCAACGTGCCATAAATGATTTTTGGTCAGGGTGTTACTATCTGCCATGGTGATTGGTGAAACTCTACGGATCCTAATAATTTGCCAGTGTTCAGGGAGTACCTAATTATTGTCCATCGAGGACAAAAAGTAAATGTATTATAGTTGATCCTAATAAGTAATGGAATAGTAAATGTATTATAGTTGATCCTAATAAGTAATGCATATTCCAAATGTCTTTTAACTCATTTTTCAAACAAAATTATTATAATACATTTATTTAAAAAAATTAACTATATTAACAAAAATAAAAAACCGTGCCAATATCCCAAACACTTCAATTTAAAAGTTAAAAAGAAAAACATTTTAAACATTTTAATAAAAAAAAATAAAAAAATAAAAAAATTACTACAAAAAATTATTCCAAACAATTTAACTTTTTGTATTTTTTTTTTATAAAATAACTAAACATTTTAAAGGATAAACTTTTTAGACATCCCAAACAGGCACTTAATATTGTATCAATAGATTTTATAGTAAAAATATGATAACTTACTTTTATTAAAATATTAAGAGACAAATTAATCCACATCATTTGAGTTGTAATTATTTATTTATAAAAAATATCACATAATACTATTTACATAGTACTCTAAAAACACCTAAGAATTTGCCCGTGTACATATAATTATATATAATAAGTATCACGGGTGTTTATAATCCCTTTAGGCCATGGTTGGAATGGGAGATTAGACTATTGAATTGAATTGAATTATTAATACAAGAGATTTTTTAATTCGATACTTATTTAGTAAAATAGTAGTGGAACTAATTATCTCGTAAGACTCTCAATCCAATGAATAGGGGGATAATTAGTTTCATAGAGAGATGAGATACATAATTTCAAAATAACAAGTCAAATGGACTAAATATAAAATTACTTATTTATCTTCGTATCTAAACCTCAAATTGATAACCATAGTTATTTTTGTTTTCTCTCAGCCATCTACAACGCTCGACAGCCCTAATCACAAATGTCTACCAGCGGTCCGAGTTCTCAGTGCCCTCGGAGGTCTACGGGTTTGAGGTTCCCAAAGGTTAAGAGATTTAAGGGTCCAAGTGGTCTAGGGTCTTGGGGTCCCAAGGTGTCTAGGGGTCCGACATCCTGGGTATCCAAGGTCATAGGGGTCTTGGAGGTCTCGAGGGTTAGGGGTCCCGAGGATCCCGGGGGTCTAAGACTATGAAGTCCCAGGGCTCTGGGGCCTGGGGTCCCAAAGTCCCGAGGCCTTACGGGTTCACAGTCTTGGGAACCTGGGGTCCCTTAGGATCCCGATGTCTTGTGGTCTGACGGTCTTAGGGTTTCGGAGTCTCAAAGGTCTAGGCTCCCGAGTTTTAGGGGTCTTAAGCCTTTGGGTCTAATGAAAACATTTTAAATATTTACGTTAATAATTTAAAATATTATTTATTATTTAAAATAATTTTATAATTAAATTATGTTTAAAGTGTTTTTAGACATGAGTAATTACTAATGTGCATATGTGTGTATATATATATATATATATATATATATATATATGATAAATTAAACTCTTGATGCTCTTGGACTGCCTAATAATTTATTCTAAAGGGATCATTCTTGTGTTTTATTTAGCTAATAAAGTTAATATTGTATCATTTGAAATGTTTTTTTTATCACGTTATTAAATCAAAACACTTGTAAATAATATCACTACAGTACTACTGAATAAATGGTTTGCCGAGATAATCACGAAACATCTTTTAAAAAAATAGTGATGCACATGCAAGAATGCTCATCTAGATTTTTTTTGCACAATTTAATATTAATGGTCTAAATTTATTGCATTATGATCAACACCTAAGTCCAAATCATTTATTTTAAGTTTGGAATGAAATTCTATATTAGCATTCTGAATTCATAACATTTTTGTTAAAAAAAATTAATGTGCATTCGTATACATGTAATACTGCAAGAAAAAACACTTTTTGTGATTAAATATTTAGTCAGTAAAAGTTAGTATTTGGTCGCCAAAACTTTTTGCCGAGTAAATATTTTAGTCGCGATTTAGTCGGCAAAGGTTGGTCAATAAATCTTTTCACCGACCAAAAAGTAGTTGGTCGCCAAAGTTCAGAGTTTTTCCGACTAACATTTTAGTCGGCATGTATACTTATGCCGATAAACTTGATTAGTCGCGAAATAATCTTAGTCGGTAAAGATGAGGAATTGGCAACCAGTTGTTTAGACGGCAAAAGTGAAGTGTTCTTTGCCGACTAAATATTTTGTTGGCAAAGGAAGTTTTGGCTACCAAATAGTGTCGTCGGAAAAACTTTCAAAATTTTTGATATCTTTTGCCAACAAAGCTATTTGGTCGGCAAAAAATTTTTTTGCAACCAAATGGCGTTATCAGCAAAAACATTTAAATTTTTGAAATAATTACACTTACTTTTCCTGAAGTTTAAACTTATTACATGGACCTCCCTGTAGTATCTGAAATTACACTAATCTTCTCTAAAATTTAATTTTTAACATCAATTACACCCAACTATTAAAATTTTCGTTAAAATTTAACAAAAATCACCCATCACCGCAAAACTACCATTCTCACCCAAAATCACAATTCAAACCACCATTCAAACCACTATTCCCCTCTAAAATCACCATTTTCACTCCAAACCCACTTTTTCCAAAATCCCCATTCTGTTAAAATTTGAAGTAAAAATAGTAGTTTGAAAGGTAATTTTAGAGTGAAAATGATAGTTTTGAGATGAAAGCGGCGATTTTCATTAAATTTTAACAAAAATTTTAACAGTTTAGTACAATTAATATTAAAAATTAAATCTCATAGAAGGTTGGTGTAATTTCAGATCTCACATAGGAGTTCCCTGTAATAAACTTAAACCTCAAAAAAAGTAAGTATAATTATTTCTAAATTTTTTTATACTTTTTGCCGACCAAATAATTTAGTCGTCAAAGGTTATTTTCCGAGACCTAATATTTTGGTTGGGAAAAATTTTTGAATTTAAAAATTTATTTAAAAAATATTTAATACTTCTATAGTTATTTTCACTCATATATATCAACATATAATATGAGTTTTACATTAACATTGACAATGATGATTATTATTATTATTATTATTCACAACTCCATAAAAAAGCACTAACTAGTACAAATAATTACCACTTCACGAAATAAACCTGTAATTCATATACAAATAAACGTGTAATTAATAATTTATATATATTCAAAATAATATGTAATACTTATTAATCAATACATCAAAAAAATCTCACTAGAGCAAACTATTAATAATTTATAAAATAAACATGTGACCAATGCATACAAAGATTAATAAAAAAGTACTATTCATTCTAAAATAATAAATGTTCTAAAAAAAACTTAAATTACATAAATCACGACCTTGATGTACTCTTAATACGCTGATTAAATAAAATTTCAATAGATAGAAGTACTAAAAAAATTAAAATTCTTTGCTCATTTCTGACCACCAACTTCAACTAACTCAACAACCTCGACTTCTAGTGATACTGCAATGTCAGATTTTGTAAACGACTGATGATATTCAGCAGCAGATGTTTTTCACTCGTCTGATTGAGCCATCCCCATAATCTCATAAATCTTTCTCCAACTTGTGCTAAATTCTTAGATTGCATCAATTAAAATATTAAACTATTAATAAGTGAGAGCGTATCGCATTATTCCTCAAAAAATCTACATAGATGCATCAAGTGCAAAGTTATGACATTAAGCTCTAAAACTCTACGCTGGTGACAGATTGGAATGTCGTCGGTTTGTACAAAATTATTTAGATAAGAGCGAGGTGCTCTGATTCTATTCTGTCACGCTCTCAACTTATTTTAAAAATTGTTGCATTCCAAATTTTAAAAAAATTATTTTAAGTGTAAAATTCAAAAAAAATCAACAAAGTATTCTCTATTTTTAAATAATCCCAAATTATCAGATGACCTGTCAAACACAAACAACAGAATATACTCAGGCACAACATGGATCTTAACACCTAAGAACAATTAAAACTACTTACTAACTATTCGTCTCAGTTTTATAACAATTACACTAATAAATCTCAATTCCAATTTCAACCATTCAATTCTATTATCTTATGAAAATACTAAAGTTATATGACAAACATTTTTGGCCCCCACCTTCATTTGATGTTCATTTCAGTAGCATCCAATTCTAAGTTCTAACACTAGCAAATTTCAATAACAACAGAAAATTTTAGCACCCATTGAATCCCATTGAAGGAATGACAAATCTAAGAAATTCTAGCACACATATCTAAGGAATGACAGAAATTTCATTGAATCCCAAGACTTGCCAAATGCTTAGTATTTCAAAGCAATAAAACGTAATTTTGAATACACTCTTTCATTGTATAAAGACTGGCAATCTCTAGATTCTCACTAATTTCATTAGGAAGTTATATTGCAAATGATATAGTCAATCATGGGATAAAACCTAAAACCATATACCTGATCGATCTTTGCAGGAGCATTGTTAAGATGCAGTCAATCATGAGATAAAACCTAAAATCTTATAGGTCCACTTTTTTTTATAAAAAAATGTCACAATAGACAATAAGTGTCCAAAACTAGCAATCCCACCTTAATAAACATGATAAAGTTAAGAAAATCCAGAATAGAAAACAGCAGAGGTAACCATTTTGAACGACAATGATGTCTAATTAAACCTATAAGGTAAAATATGGCAAAGAAACTCACAAAGCTGCTTCGCCTGGTTTGGCAACAACTTTCAGCAATTCATTTCAGTATTTGTCAGTCTTTTAGCAATACTTATTCTACAAGAAGGCAGAAGAAAAGAAAAGAAAATTCAGATTTACTCGCATCAAATGCATCATAATTCTAGATACATGAGAGGTTATTTATGGAGAAAGTATTTGAGATCATTTTAGATTGTTAATATTCACATTGTAAATATTATATTAATGTCATTCTTTGGTGAAGTTGTCTGAAACTCAAGAATTAAAACCTAATTTTTCCCAGCTAACAAGCATGTTCAACTAATAAGTAAAGAGTAAACTTTACTATTTGAATCATGAGATATGCTGAGTTAAATTATGAAATCAATGTTGATACCCCAAAAGGTAATTACAAAACCACCACGCAACTGATGACAAAAGAAAAATGAAACCAGTTAAATAATGTACAGTAATTTACTACTCATGACTTCGCATGCTGAATCTTAGACAAAAAACAAGGGTTTCGTTCCGACCCAAGGTTCATATGAAAACCAATACACTTCCCATTTCTTTTCGAGCCAAGATCTCGACATGGTAACAATCGGCCTGGGGGAGTGAGGATAAGTTCGAATCCTAAGGCCACTAGGAGTAGTTCTTACCACTCCCTTCTTCTAACCCTTCTTTCTTTGTTGAATTTCTTGCACGGCTGCACCTTCAAGGCCCAACCAGATCTCTTTTAACAATTTTTTTTCTCAGCCATTGCATCGTCTTTTCTATACCTATGTTTTTCTCTTGCATTCCTTCAACCTCAGAGAACCAAAACAGCCTCAGAACAGCAAAACAATGTTCAGGTGTACTTCACAGCACCCAGAACAGTCACTGTTTAAAACCCTAAACATCCCCCATATTCTGGCTTTAAACATCATTGGAATGCTACAATTTCAGTTTCAAAGTCTCTCAAAGTGGTGTCCTGCACAAGACGATTGAATGATAGCAACAACTCATTTGCCTGTTCATCTCATTTGCAATGCAATCCTCATACAGAATCCCAGTTGAAAACTATATAGTTCACCACTTTTGATTTCCACTTTTGAATCAATTAAATTCAATCATCTTTCTTAAACGTGAACAACTTCAAAAAGTAACAGGATTAATTGGCCCTAATAACAATTGAAGCATGCAGAGGAAGCCACAGTTGAAAGGATCTGAGAGTGATTTACATTAACCAAAATTTGGATGCAAAAGCAACTTATAAGTTATAACCTAATTTAGATTGCTCGGCCATGTCCAGGTCCTGAGCAATGGTGAGGTTGTTATTCCCGGATTCGAAGGCTTCAGTTCTAATTGTGGGTGGCCCGACCTCAAGAGGGATAACTGCTTCTAAACCATAGGCCAGGCAAATGGCGTCTCCCCAGTAGAGCTTCTAGAAGTTGTTTGATAGGCCCATAACACCGAGGGGAGTTCGTCCACCCATTTCCTTTGGCCTTCTCCAACCTTCTCTTTAGCCCGGATAGAAGTGTCCTGTTCGATATTTCTTCTTGTCCATTGCTCTGAGAGAATGCGGGTGTTGAGAAATAATTCTTTATTCCCAGGCCCGAGCAGAACGTCTTGAACAAATTGCTGTCGAACTGCTTCCCATTGTCTACAACTATAGCACGCGAAATACAAAACCTTGTAATGATGTTCTTCCATAAAAACTTCTTCGCATCCACATCTCTGAAATTAGCTAAGGGCTCAGCCTCCACCTATTTGGAAAAATAATCTGTAGCCACTATCAGGAATTTTTTATTGCCGGGTGCCTTGGGCAGTGGCCCAACAATACCCAGTCCTCATTGAGCAAAGGGTCAAGGGCTAGTGATCAGGCTAAACTCCTCGGCTGGTTGTCTGTGCAAGGGTGCAAACCTCTAACACTTCTCACACTTCTGTGAATATACTTGGACATCTTTCTACATGTAGAGCCACCAATAGCCCTAGCTTATTGCTCGGTGTGTCATAGACCTTCTCTCAGTGTGGCCAGGAAGTCTTGGACTTTGTTCGGATAAACATATAGTAGATAAGGCCCTGAGAAAGATCTTCTATATAACTATCCCTTAGGAGATAGCCAAAACTGTGCAGACTTTGTGTCTGAGCTTGTGCGCCTCTTTCTTGTCCTCGGAAAGTTGAGCGTCTTTAAGGAACTTGATGATAGGATCCATCTAGCTCGGCTCCTGGTTGTCCTCGACGGCATAAACCTGCCGAGCAGTGGTTTCAATGCTCGAACTCTCATGCTTCTGTACTTCCACTGTTTTCTTTATCCCGAGCTCGGTTGCTGAAGCTAGGGCTGCTAGGGCATCAGCGTGAGAATTCACTTCCCTGTTGACCTGCTCGATCTGCAATTCTTCGAATCCTCTTATAAGCTCCAGTGCTATGGAAAGATAGGCGGCCATCTTGTCATCCCTAGCGTTGTACTGCCCAGTCATTTGATTCACCACTAATTGGAAATCGCAAAATACTTTCAACTTTCTAATGCCCAGGAGCTCGGCGCTTCTTAGCCCTGCGAGCAATGCTTCATACTTAGCTTCGTTATTAGATGTTGGGAATCCCAATCTGATAGAATGCTCTATCACTAATCCGTCTAGGGAGATGAGAACCACCCCTGCTCTTGAGCCTTTCTGGTTTAACGCGCCATCAGTGTATAACCTCCATCTTTACATTGAGTCATAGCCGTTCTAGGTTGCCTTGGATTCCCCATTTTTTGTTCCAGCTTCTATTCTAACCTGGTCATCCTCCCCCCCCAACTCGAACTCGAGTGTGGTTGGGTCCGAGCTGAGTAAAGAGCTCGGCCTGGAGAATTCGGCGATAAAATCCGCTAGGACCTGCCCCTTGATTGTCGTTCTTGGTCAGAACTCGATGTCGTACTCCCCGAGCTCCACTCCCCATTTGGCAATTCGTCCGGAGAAGTCAATCCTGCGAAGCAAAGCTTTAAGCGGGTGTGCAGTCAAAACGACGATTTTATGTGCCTAAAAGTATTGTGCCAGCTTTCAAGATGCCATGACTAGAGCCAGCATTAGCTTTTCCAGGGGCAAGTACCTAGTCTCGGCGTCGAGGAAGGTGTGGTTGACATAATAGATGGGAAGCTGCTCGGCAATGTCCAGCCTGACCAGGACGGCACTAGCCGCGCGTTCTGACACTACAAGGTACATATATAGCTCATCGCTAAACAAAGGCTTGGACAGAAGAGGAGCCGAGGTCAGGTACTCCTTCAATTTTTTGAGCGCCTAATCACACTCCTCTCCCCAGATAAGTATTGGTATCTACTGGTCCCGTCCAAGCTGGCTGAGGTGTCAGGGAGTGATTTCACGCATTCGCCTGCACAAGAAATGGATGAGATGCATGCCGGTAACTTTATACTGGTGGACCCTCCAACGATTTAGTCAGGTAAGAGGTTTGAGAGAGAGAGAACTTGAAAGAGTATTTTGACAGAATTTTTGCTAATAAAAAGTGAGCATACCTTTCCTCCTAAGGGTGTTGGTCATTTATAGGAAGAAATATACCTGATCTGCTTATGGAATCCGACCCGACCCGAGCAGGTCGGGTTGTACTCCCTCTCTCTGATCAATGCATAACAATTAATACTCTGATGGTGAATTATTAGTTCCATCATTAGATTTCTCTGCAAAATCTTTTTACAAGTGACTTTTGTCATGTCAAGCTGTTCATTAATACTCCGACCTAGTCTTGGTTAAGTCAACCCTCTCTGACACCCTAACCCTAGGGTTGGTCCAACTACTATTAATCTCTCATCATCATATCACTTTTCTCATGCGTGTATCAACTCGAGTATCAACCCTCAAGCTCGGATCTAGGGGTTGCACAGCCCGTCTTGCTCGAACTTGTGTGCCGAGCATTCCATTTCATAATGCCGAGCACTTCGTGTATGGGGTCGGCACTGAGCTCCTTCTCAGTTCGGAGCCAAAAGCTATTGCTCGGATTCACCTACCCGAGGTTCACAGACCTTGGACACATTGTCCGTATAGCTCGGACCATCGCCCAAGCTAACATGTGTATGCCGAGGTACGTGCCGTGGTTGAAGGGACTGTCGCGCTGTACAGCCTTCTACGTATGCTCCACGTGGCTCTGGTCAAAACTTGATCCCCCTCACACAATATTCTTCAAGTCAAAAATTGCCTAGGATAAATAATAGATGGCCACTCGAATTTGGTGGTCAACTAATTCACTAACCCAGCTAAATCATATGCTCCTTGTAAAAGATATAACCACTCAGAAAAATTGTGTTGTTTAGAAACACCAAATTTCACAATCAATATTTTTTTTTCCAAAAAAAAAAGACCTAATTTGAATGAGAGGTTAACCAAAAAGAGATTCCTAATTTCATCAAAAACAGACCTAATTCAAAAAGTAATCTTTTCAAATCTAATAATACGATGAAAACACACACACACATATGGAGAGAGGGGAACAACACACACACACACACACAAGAGAGAGAGAGAGAGAGAGGAACAACTTGCTGGAAGGCGAGCGGCGTGAAAATGAACGGCGCAGCGACGGTGGAAAATGAACAGCGCACGTGACGCGATGATAGAGCAACGAAGACGAACATCACACACAAACGGTGGAGGCGTTCGGTGATGCGGTGAGGCGACCGGTAATAGGAGGGCTAAACGACGAGGCGCCGAGCAGTGAAGCATTCGGTGATGCGTCGACGGTGGGAAGGCATCAACGGAGACGTGTCGACTGGGAGATTGGGACTTGAGATGCTGAGACTCAAGTGGAGAGGCGTGATTCAATCGAAGGAGAGGCGTAGAGTGAGAACGTGAGAACAGAGGTTGTTTACTTACACTTACGCAGCTAGGGTTCAGTCTTTTGTTAAAAACATAATTTGTACAACCTTTATAAAAATATTTAAAAATATACAAATTAAAAAATAAAATTATAGAAGAGTTAAATTTATCTTTGATCTCAAAATTATTTATAAAATTAATAAATTAAATTTTATTATTCTAAACATATATATAATTAACTAGATTTGCGGGTCTTCGTAACGCGAGTTTAATATTTTTTAATAATTAATACTGTTAGATATTTTTTTAAAAAAATAAAAAAATATTTTTTTTGAAAATTTGTATCAAACTTATTAAGAGGTGCATAATGTAGAGAGTGTAAAATTATTTATACTTAATAGTAAAATATACAGAAAAATAGTACGAGATAATATATTTTTATTTTTTATTACTATTTTAAAGTATTTTCTTGATAGTTATATAACTAATTCCAGAAATTTTTTAAGTTTTAAAATTAAAATCTAAACTATTATGAAGATAGTTTTTGAAACATAAACTATTATTGACTTTGAAAAATCAAAATAAAAAAATTAATAATAATATAAATAATTAGGAACAAAAAAGACTTAGATTGTTATACAAGTAATTTTTGCCAAATAGTGTTTTGATCATGAAAGAATTAAAATATTTTTTTTAGGAGTATTGAAACCAAACTTCTCGCCAACCAAAGTCTTGCCCAAAAATATTAACTTTCGCCAACCAAAATCAAATGGTCATAAAAAACTGTCATTTTGCTGACCAAAATCAATATGGTCACCAAAAATTATATACTTTTGTATACCAAAATCAATTTGATTTTGAAAAATTTTAGACTTTCGTCAACCAAACTCCGTTTAGTCATGGAAACATATACTTTGACCAACTATAATGTATTTGGTTGCAAAAAATTGGCATTTTCACTGATCAAACTTTATTTGATCGTTGAAAATTTATACGTTCACTAACCACACAGTATTTAGCCTGTAAAAATAGTCGGCAAAAGTATGTTGGGAGAATATCCAACGCCGAAATAAAATACATGTTCGGGGATCCAGAAAATATATTTTTATTAAACTTTCAACAATTTA
>JAOTRH010184599.1:0-11868 GCA_034768845.1 Heliamphora exappendiculata | reverse complement strand
ACTTTTAGTTCCTCATAATGTTGGGTAACTATCTTAATGCTTTATTTATTTATTTTATGTTATATTGTGCATTTGAATTATTTGAGCTCATTTTTGTGACTTGTTCAAATTTAGGTACCATTGGATATTACTAGTTATTGATCCATCATTGATGACAGTGTACTATCTTGATTCACTTCACAATGAAATCAACTCGACTCTCAAAATTATAACAAGCACGTAACTTTGAAGATTTTTGTACATTATAGTTAAAGTCTTTTTGTTTATTTATTAATTAGTTAAGACGTTATTCTTGTTAAGTTCTCTCAAAATTTACGAAACTACAAAGAACAGTAGGAGAACAAGTCCAATTTGGAAACTAGTTCAGGTATTAATTTGATTTAACGTTTGAATGTTTCAGCAGTAATTAAAAAAAAACTAAAATTATTTTTCTATATGTAGTGTCCCCGACAACCTACAAATGTGGAATGTGGATTTTATGTGACGAGGTTCATGAAAGATTTGATTAAAGAGAAGAGCATTTTAACGAGATCAGATGTAAGTTTAATTTTTTACTTCCTAGTGTTATTTATAATTACTATACTAATATAATTTGTTGTTAACTATTTTTATTTTTTTTACATGAACTCTTGCAGTTCAATGGGAAAAACTTTTACACAGAAGCCGAACTTGATAATGTGCGAATTGAATGGATCAATTTTATTTTAAATAATATATGAGTTCCTCTTTGCAAGCTATTCTTCTTATGGCAAAATCATTCAACTATATATCTTGGAGTTAATCCAATGCATAATATTATTCTTTTAGCAAAACTAATTATATATGAATTGCGTGTGGTAGGAAGCTTATGTGATGACCAGTGAAGAATGCCAAGAGAAAGATACCCAGAGCCTCTAGCCTTCCATGATGGAAGGCTAGCTTTCTTGCGCACTCCATTGGCAACTCTTTCATGTAGCTTCTTCTAGACATATTGTTAGCTATTTTTAGACTATTTGTGGGCATTTTTTTAGCCATTTTTAGCCTCTATTGTGGAAATTTTCCTCCTCTAAAAGATGGTTAATGTTTTGGGGAACTTAAAGTGGTGTGAACTGAAGTATATTGAACAATATTTTTTTAAATCTTAATTTGGAATATGAGTTATATTATGAAATATATGAGTTATTTAGCGTTTCTTATATATGATATGCGTAATTAATTGTTGATATTTGTGATGAAAATATTGAATCAAGTTCAGTTGTGTATACTAGATTGGTTGTGTACATCTTTTGCTGTCCTGATATTATTTTTGTGGTATACTGGATTGGTTGTATACAGTTTTTATAGCTTTTTGCTGTGCTATAACTTTTGGTGTGTTTCTTTGATACTATTATAAAAGCTAATAATTTAAATGCAGGTTTTATATATTTTATTTCTGTTTTTGACAGAGATTAAAAGTGTTTTCCATCCTAGTTTTTGACTGAAATTAAAGGTATATTTATCCCGATTTTGGATCTTTTTCAGTCTCGGTTGTTAACCGTGATAAAAATCTTTTTTATCTCGATAAAAGGTATATTTATTTCTTTGGTGTGTTTCTTTGGTGTGTTTTGATCTTTTTTACCTCAGTTTTACTGAGATTACAATATTTTTTTTCTCGATTTTAAATTTTTTTGTCTCGATTTTTTACCGAGATTACAATTTATTTTATCTCGGTTGTTGACCAAGATTAAAAATAGTTTTTATCTCAGTTTTTAATCGAGATTAAAAGTACTCATTTTTTAATCACACCTGGATAGATCTCGGTTTGTAATCAAGATCGATTCAATAAGATCTCGGTTAAAAATCGAAATTTGTTACAATTAATGTAGTAGTGGTTCTATTTCTTTTTAATGCTATATTCCATCTTATTTTATTTTATTTCCTTTTAGTATTAGTCTAATGTTTCTTTTCTTTTAGCATTAGTTTAATGTTTCTTTAATAGTTTCATTTTTCTTTTATTTTCTTTTTCTTTTTTTTACTAGTATTTTTTTTATTTTTCATTTAATGCTAATGTTCCATTTTTCTTTGTTTTCTTTCTTTTTATTTATTAGCTTTACTGTTCTTATAAAATTTCATTTTTCTATAATTTTATTTTTCTTTTGTAGTACTTTTATTCTTTTATTTAGTTAAACTCAAAAAATCGCAAAAGCCTTTTAAATTAGATTTTATTTTTTTAAGTGTAATTTTCTTCTCTTTTGTTTTCTTTTCGTTTTATTTTCTCTTGTCTCTTTTAAAATGAAAATAATTAGATTTTCTTTTGTTTGTATAGCATTTTTCTAACATCTTTTTATTTTAGTATAAGTTTCTTTTGTAAATTTTCTTTTTATAGGATTTTTCATACATCTTTTATTATTATTTTTATTAATTCATCATATTAATGTTAATCTAGTTTGCGTTGATAATATATATGTTTTAGTTAATTTCTTTAAAATTACGTTTAGAATAGTTTAACTTATTTTGTAACAATTCATGTTTAGATAATTTTAGCATATTTTTGTTCTTTTATGTAAATTATGATAGTTAGTTTGTTTTTATAATATTACATGCGAGTGTACTCCATGTATCTTTTAGTTAGAAATTGGATGCCATATGATTTAGAATTTTTTTTTGATACTTGTTTAAATTGGCGCTCTATATACATATGCTATGTATTTTTTATATTTGATTTTAAATGTTTTCTCTTTACTTTTATTTTCTTTATTTGCATGCATTTTAAAATTTTTATTAAAGAATCAATGATGATTAGAAGAGGCCAACCTTACGGTTGGACGAACGGGGTGCCTAATACCTTCCCCAATTCGTACCTTAACTCTCGAACCCTTTTTCTCGGGTTAAACGTTTTAAATATCAGTAACCATTTTTGTTTTTCTTAATTTTTCTCAAAAACTAAGTAGCAATACTATTTTAAACAAAAATGAGTTTTCAAAATTTGGCCTTTATGGTGTTAAATTTTTTTTAAAAAACATATATGAATTCTCATATTATTGACCATTTTCAAAAAACTCCCAAAATCCTGGCGCTACTGTTGCAAGTTTAAGCTGACACTAATCAGAGTGCAGCTTAAGAAACTTTTTTTCTTACAAATAGCATGGAAAAAGCAACATCCTCTGCAGCTCACAGATCTGGCAATGGCAGCGACGGAGAGAAAGATCAAGATCTGAAACCAGACACCCATCCGGTTCGATTCCTTGCACCATGCCTCCCTTGACAAAGACTTCAATATGAACTCCTCCGGCACCCCAGCCACCGTGACCTCCTCCTTCAGCCGTGATCTGTCATCTCCCTTGACCCTAGTTGGAGTCTAGATCTCCTCTTGGCCCCACTAAAGCATCCTTCAATGAGTTCATCCTTCATTTGTTGCTTTCAACTTCAGCATCCCCAATGATAGCTCAAGGTTTTATTTTAGATTTGATTTTGTGATTGTTGAATCGTCTGATTTGGGGATTTAGGGTTTCCTTATTGGATTCACTGATTGAGTTTTATTGAATCCACTAATTTGAGATTTTCTTATTGAGTCGATTGATTTGGATATTGAGATAATATATTGCATAACCAGTAAACACATTGAGCCCTCTATAGTACTCTGTCTATTTGCTTACAATTCTTCCATCTCTGCATCAATTCTCTAAGCAACATTAAGAACCCAGAGTAGCGACATGAACCACTGCTAGAGCCAGAAGTATTGTAACAGATTGATTGGGCACGTTCAGCTATGCAAGTTGATTTCCAAAAGTTAAGCTTTTAAGTAAGAGATGGAGCAACGAAAAACTTTGAGCAGAACTGGAAGTAGACAAACCCACACGATCTTCATTGACAACCTGCCCAGTGACATGTACAACACTGGCTCAGAGGTATATTTGATAGATGTGGAAAAGTAATGGATGCTTTTACTCCAAAAAAGCAAAGACAAAGTGGATAAACAAAGTTCAATTTTGTAAGGTTCTCCAAGGTGAAGGAAGCTCTTGAGGCCATTAGAAGGTTCAATGAGATGTGGTTTATAGGACATCGGCTGGTTCTTAACATTACGAAATACGATCCTGAGAAGAATATTCAGAGAGACAACAGGGTTGAATCTTTAAAGCAGCATCGCAAGACAACCACCATAGTAAAGAAAGCACCTTATGATGGCAAATCCTATGCCCAAGTCGTCTAAGATGGTGTACCACATGACAACACAGAGGGACAAAAGTTTGGCAAAAATTAGAGTAGATAGAACTGAAGGAGACTGGTTAAAGAGATGTAAGGTCGGGGTGACAAAGGACTGGCATCTGGTATAGGGCATTGAAGACGCCATGAGGATGGAGGGGATGTTTGACATTGTGATCAAGCCACTTGGTGGACCAAAGGTCTTAATACAATTTCCCTCTATTGAAGATAAAACATACTACTGTAAGGAAGCACAAACTTGGTTGGAAACTTGGTTTGAGGTGACGTATGAATAGAGTTATCGAGAGTTCAACAATTGAAGAAATACATGGTTAGCCATAGAGGGAGTTCCTCTTAATGCTTGGACTGTAACAACCTTCACCAAGGTGGTAGAGAACTTTGGTACAGTGTTAGCAGTGGGCCCAATCTCAAAGCTCTAAAAAGGATCTCACTCAAGGACGAGTGTTCATTGCGATTGAGAATTTAGCACCCATTAATCAAGTATGCAACAATAGTGTGGATGATTTCATATATAGGATCAGGGTGGCTGAGATGATGGGGTAAGGAATTATCATGGGGCGAAGGGAAGTAGGGTCAGAAACCAGACTGCGAAACGCTACCAGCCATTAATACAGGGATCAAGAACATAGCCACTAACCGAAGAGTGGAGAGAAAGCCTCTACAGCCATGTCCAGTGAGTCGGTGCCGGATAAAATATGGCCAAAGTCTCAAGCCGATGATTGTGACCTCTTATCCTATGTTGAAGAGATTATACAGACAAAAGTAAAGAGAGGACAGCAAAAAGGTAGTGACAGTGACTTTAGCTCAAAGTAGTAGCATGAGGAAGGAAATAATAGGGAGTAGGAGCCTTTTTCAGCAACAGTGTCAGTGGTCAGAACAAAAAGATAAGGAAAAAGAAGAAAAGACGTCTAAGTGCCAAAAAGCTAGTAGCTTGAGGTCAATTACAAATGGAGCCATCAGATGGGAAAATGAGCCTGACAGAAGCCCAACTCAGGCTACTACACCTACTTTGCCTCCAGACTTGACAGACTTTGATCAATCTAAGTCTATAACTTTAGTTATGCCAATAAGACTTAGTGATCTTGGGGCAAAGTCAACAAGAACAACAACGTATCACTCCAAAGAAAGTGAAGGGGAAGCATCTCATAAGGATATTAGCAAGGTTTTCATGGTTCATGAGGGCACCGAGATGTTATCTAGTAGTCTTGAGAAAATTAGAGAATAGGGGAACAACCAAGAGACTCAAGCTAAGAAAAAGCGTGGAAGAAAGCCCAAAGCCCTAGTTCGGAAGAAGCGAAAATCCTTAATAGGGAAAGGCACAATTCTCAGAAGCACAACGAGGATTGCAGTTGCTCTAAGAATAGTAGATTCAAGTCAATCACAACTCAAAGGAACTCAGGGGTCTATTTCATCTTTCATGCATAAGAAATTGAAACAAATTAATCCTAGAGGAGGCTGAAATGACTGTAGAAGTGGGGAAGCTCTTAGGGATAAATTTCCAAGGAGGCGAACAAGATAGTATTGATTGGCTGGTCAATGTAGAGAAACTTGAAAAGAGGGCACATGAGAAGGGTGAGGGCAATGTGAAAGGGTAGTTCCCTTTGTAAGGGTATTAGTACAGGGTTCTTGTTTTTCCTATGGATTACAACTTCTTGACATGGAATGTAAGGGGTCTAGGATCCAGATTAAAGAAGAGGATGGTTAAGAAAAAAAATCAAAACTCTATCAACTCAATTACTATTTTTACAGGAGACTAAGATGAAAGCCATCTCCTCCTTTGATATCAAGAGTATCTGGGGAGGAAGTTCCAGAGTCAAATGGGTCGTCTCAAATGCTGAGAATGCTTCAAGGGGACTGGTGTGCATATGGGAGGAGGAATGCTTCAGACTCCAACACTTTATTGTAGCTAAGCACTACATTATTTTAATAGGGGTTTGGGGTGACAGCTTCTGGTGTGTTATTGGGAATGTTTATGCACCAAATAATGTGTATCAGAGACAGGTCTTCTGGGGGGAATTAGTAGCTTTAAAACAAAGTTGGCAAAGGCCGTGGTGCCTTGGGGGTGATTTTAATGAAGTTTTGAGGAGTGAAGAAAAAAGAGGCTATGTGGGCTTCCCCAAAGGTATGGAGGACTTCCAGTGTTTTGCTACTGACATGGGCCTCATTGATCTACCCCTGCAGGGTAGAAGATTCATGTGGTCAAATCTCTAAGAGATCCAAAAGTTGAGTAGGCTAGATAGATTTTTAGTCTCTGATGAATGGGTAAGTCTTCAAGGTTGGAGTCAATGTGCACACCCATGGGCTTTGTCTGACCAGACCACTGTGTCTTTATCTAGTGGTGCAAAGGACTGGGGTCCTAAACCTTTCAGGATATATAATGTGTGGTTTAGCCAACAGCTTCAATAGTACAGTGAAAAGTCCTTGGGCTGAGTTTGTCTTTCTAGGTTAGGGTGGTTATGTTCTTGTAAAGAAATTACAACATGGTACGCAGGGGCTATAGAAATGGAAGTCTGAGGTGCTAGGATGCACCTCTGACAGGATTGATTCAATATTGGCTGAGATTAAAGGGCTAGAAAAGGTAGCTGAATCAAGAGATTTAATGGAAGGTGAAACCACTAGGCTGGAAGATCTACGAAGAAGATTCTGAGAGGAATACCAGTGGGAGGAGAATGAATGGCTACAGAAAGCTCGAGTAAACTCGGCAAAGCTAGGAGATCAAAATACTGCCTACTTCCATGCAGTGGCTAAGGGGAGGGAAAGAAGTAAACACATTAGGCAACTAAAAAATGCTGGACGAACTCTGGATCAACCCTCTGAGGTTAAGGAAGCTGTGGTGAAACACTTCAAAGATTCGTACAAGGAACCATGCAGGTCAAGACCCTATTTCAATGGCCCTTTTCCTATCATGAGCTCACACATTCAACAGGCAAATTAAATCAGGGTGTTCTCCAAAGAGGAGATCTGTGCAGCAATAGCTGAGTGCGATGGGAATAAGGCACCAGGGCTGGATGGATTTAACTTCAAATTTATGCAAAAAATTTGGCCTATGATGGAACCACACATTATGCGATTTATGAGTGAGTTTCATTCTAATGGCACGTTGGTAAAAGGTCTCAATGAGACCTTCATTGCCTTGATTCCTAAGAATTCAACCCTAAAAGACTTCCAGGACTTCAGGCCCATCAGTTTAGTGGGAGTTGTCTATAAGATCGTAACCAAAACCCTTTCCAACAGAATCAAACAGGTTGTACATGCAGTTGTGGGAGAGGCACAATCAGCCTTCATTAAAGGGAGGTAAATATTGGATGGAGTGCTGATTGCAAACAAAGTCATTGATATGTGAAAGAGGAGAAAACGGAAAGGGTTTATTCTGAAACTAGACTTCCACAAATCCTATGACTCTATAAACTAGAAATTCATCCTCCATATGTTGTCAAATTTTGGTTTTGGCACTAAATGGACAAGTTGGGTGGAAGAGTACATATCAACCCTTTCCATGTATGCCCTTGTTAACGGTGCTGTAACCGAGAGTTTTGGGATGGAAAGAGGCTTGAGGCAAGGTGACCCCCTGTCCTGTTTTCTCTTCAACATAGCAGTCGAGGTTCTCAACATCCTGGTGTCTCAAGCAAAAGAAAGGAACTTGATTAAGGGGGTGGAGATTGGGGATATGGGGCTGAGCCTCAGTTGCAGATGACACAATCTTTTTCTGTTATAACAACTCTGAGGAAGTGATTAACATAAAGAGAATTCTAAGATGTTTTGAACTTATCTTTGGGTTAAACATGAATTACAGCAAGAGTGCTCTCTGTGGGGTAGGATTATCAAGTGAAGAAGTGAAAGCCATGGCTGGGACTTTGAACTATAAAGCATGTGAGCTCCCTATGAAATATCTGGGATTGCCTTTGGGAGCTAATACGAAAAGGAGCACCACCTGGGATCCAGTTATTAACGATCTCAAGAGGAAACTCAATGGGTGGAGCAGAAGGCATTTTTCCATGGCATGGAGAGTGGTTCTGATCAAAGCCTCTTTAGCTAACATACCTACTTACTTTCTTTCCTTTTGCAAGATGCCAGAGATGATCAAGTTAAAATTAGACCGACTACAAAGAAATTTTCTATGGGGTGAGGAAGAAGATAAGAGGAAGCTACACCTTTTATCTTGGGAAAAGGCGACAACCAGCCTGGCTCATGGAGGTTTGGGCATTAGTGATCTGAGAAGTATGAATTTGGCCTTGCTGGCAAAGTGGTGGTGGCGGTTTACTCAGGATAAAAAAGCCTTATGGAGGAGGTTTATCCAACAGTTATATGGTTAGAGTAATGAAGTCAAGCTCCTTGAGGTGAAAGCCAAACGACGGATTGGCAGGTTATGGAGGGATATTCTAGCAGTAGCTAAGGAAAATTTAGAAGTGGGAGTGATTTTAAGGCAACAAATGCGTTTGCTGCTCGGCAATGGGGTGGATACTAGTTTCTGGCATGACGCATGGTTGGGTCAAACTATTCTGAGGCACTCTCATCGAAGACTTTTTATCCTAGCTAAGGACAAGCAGATTTCAATGAAAATTTTTTTAAAAAAGTATTTGTCACAACATGAAGAGGGCTGGTTCCGAAGATCCCTCTTTTCCTGGGAAACCGAGAGCTGGCAAGACTTGGAGGTGACATTGAAATCTATAGCAATTGATGATAGAACTTTGGATTATTACATTTGGAAAGGAGATTCTAGCCCAGCCTTCTCAGTACAATCCATTCGACGGCATATGGCTGAAGCCTCTTGGAGGAAGACTGCTTCAGTGAGAAAATTTTGGATGCAAGTTGCCCATCCTATGAGTTTGCTGTTCTGTTGGTTGGCAAATCAGAATAAAATAGCCACCAAAGAAATTCTAGCTAGAAGAAAAATTCTCAAACCATGTAGCAGTCTGAACTGTACTTTTTGTAATCAAGAGATGGAATCAACAAATCACCTTTTGCGTCTAATGCCATTGGTAACTCTTTGATTCATCATTTGCACATTTTGTTTGATTTCGTGTAGTTCTGAAAAAAAAAAATTGGGGAGGGTAGGATTGTTGGCTCTTACCGTTGTTGGTCTAGGGGACAAAGCACAAGAAATATTGGAAGAATTGGTACCTCCTATTTCACAGGCTCTCAAATCTGGATTTGAAACATCGAAGACATCATCAGTATGTTTGATATTGATAATTTAATCAATTATGTTTATTGGGTTATAGTTCCTGCAATTTCTTTTGAGATTTATTATAAATTATGAATTTTTTATTGTAGTTGCTAGAGTGGTTGGCCATTATCACTTTCCTTGGTGGAAATGAGTAGGAGGAAATAGAAAAGTCCATGCAAATGATGTGGCAAGGGGTTGGTGCTGCTACATAGCTCAGCAATAAAGGTCAAAAAACAAATGATTATTTTTGTATGGAATTTACTTGAGATAAATTTTTATATTGTACCTTTTTGAAAGAGTTTGGATAGAGACATGTATAATTAGGTATAATCAATTTGAATAGAAACAGGGATTGAAAACTATAATATAATACTTTTGGCGGTGAGCTCCCTTGTGGACAAAAATTTACCATTAGCAACACATTTTATTGTGTCGGCAAAGTATTAAAATTAAAAATATCATAATTACTTTTGTCAACAACTTTTATCATTGGCAAAAGTGTCAAAGCAGTCTAAATATGGATTATTTTTGCCAAGGGATCAGGTATTTGTCGACAAAAAAATTAGCTTATTGGCAGCGTGAAACCATGTTGGCAAATCTATCTTTTTTGCCAACGAATAGACTTTACATTGGTGAAACTTTTTGAATGCACTTTCCTACCAACGAGCTAGCGGTGCATTGATTTGTGTCGAAAAATACTTTTACCTACCCAATTAGACATTGATCGATGATTTTTGTTGCGTTGGCAAAACTGTTTTTTGTTGTAGTACCTTTTAGTTTCTTACTACTAATTTTAGGTATAAGCTATAAGTTTTCTCAAACACCAATAATTTCTGCTACAGCTTATAATTATTTTTTCTTCTATTTCAGTTACAAGTTATAATCTTTATTAAATACTAACAATTTCTGCTACAAGTTACAATTTATAAGCTATTAGTTTCAACAATACCAAACACTACCATATAAAATAATTCACATGAATAAAGATAAAATGAATACAAATAAATAAAAAAGAGAAGTGGGAAAATCACTGTCCAATGATTTTTGCGGTGTAATATGTAATGTTTGTAGCCAAATTATAATAGTTATGTTGAATTGGTAGTGCAGTAAAAGTAAAAAATGAAAAAGTACATTTTTGGATCAATTTCATATATATGTTTTGTGTTTAGCAGGCTTTAAGCTTTGTTGTCTTGAGGCTACTGAAACATGGTGAGATCATACCCCACCGCATAGGTTGAGGACCTTGCGGGAGCGAAGTGTGACGCTTACGACCATAACATCGTAACATATAGTCAATACATAACTTAGTGCATTACGTAATGAGAACTGTGAAACTAAAATTCACGTTAATAATGTGAACTAAAACTCACATTAACTAGAAAACTAAAAATATTCTCATCGCTATATTTGGGTACACTATGTTTTCATAAAGTTCTCATTATTTGTCACACCCCAAACACCAGGGTCACGCGAAAGCCTACCAACCAACGTTTATGAAAATAAAATTTAAAGTTGGAACACCATCAACTCAAAAATATACAACATTTGGATAAAAGATTTCCAAACTTCAGCTCTTATAAACAACAAACATGCATTCTCATACATGAATAAGTATATCGTCTCAAGGCGTACAAAACTCGCCTTCTTAAACAGGAATCACATGTAAAGGTACATGTCTCAAAATAAGAGAAACTACATCTAGTCTTCCGTCACCATGGGCATCTAGGTTAACTCCTCACGTCTACCTGAAAAGGTTTTACAGCAAAAATCCCACACCGTGAGCCGAAACCCAATAGGAAAAAGACAGTAAAGCTATAATACAGGTCATACAATCATATGGTGGGAGCCAACTCGACCACAAAGCCAGAAAGGTTTTTCTCTAAAAAACCACAAGTTTTCCACCTGAAAACCACCATTTTCATCGTTGAAACTATGCATATCATCCTAACAGATATCATACCACAGTTAAGGGAAAGTAGTAAAACACAGTAATCTCCACTCGGGTCACACAGCCGAGGAGAAAATAAGATAAAATAAAATCCTATGTACCGACTTTGCCACATAGACAAATGTAACATTTATAGACTCCTGTCAATTACCCTAGTCATCACTTAAGGCCTGCTCGGTAATGACAAGTTCTATACGGAGTCACGACAACGTAAGCAACGCCATTCACAGAGGCAACCGACTTAGTTTACGGGTTCACAACCCGAGGGCCATAAGCACCCACCAACCACTTAGTTTACAGGTTCACAACCTGAGGGCACTAAGCACCCACCAACCTCATTTACGGGGGTTAACCCGAAGGCACGTAGGGACCTACTTTGCGCATGTTTCTAGACTTTCACCGTGGAGCAATGGAAGCCCAACTCAACACACCCACTGCCACGGTACATCTATAGATAACATTTAAAAATCCACAAGCAGTTATATAACGCGTGCATAAAAGAGATCCAATCCATCAACATGGAGATCTATAAGCATGTAAAAACATGATGTTCACTAAAACGTTTTAAAAG